>JAJOOR010037626.1:0-10437 GCA_036250505.1 Solanum acaule | reverse complement strand
CCCCCCCCCCCCCCCCCCCCCCCAAAAAAAAAAAAACCAAACACTATGCTTTCATTGTCAAATAAGATGGTTGTCTCGTCTATCTATAAAATTAAAATTTCTCACCATATATTTAGTAGACTTCAAAGTAACACGATCAATTAAAGAAAAATCAAAGTTTAGTCACATTATAATATTGGTATCCGACATTTATAGGTGGATATTTTTATAAATTTCATGATACGAATACTTGATTTACTTAAAGTTTAATTCACATGAACTCGTACCATATAGGCTAGATTCGTACTTAATTCTATGAGTTCAGATGAGCTAGTTAAATATAAATTTCTAATTTGAAAAGTGTAAATAAGTCTAGTAATGAAATAAAGATCGAACTCATCAAATTTAAATTTAAATTTAACATTTAGTACTCTACTATAAAATGTGAATTCCGCTTGCTTTCAAGCCATTTCAACTCTCTGTAATCTATCAAATTCCAAGACATGGAGCGCATCTTTTACTTGTTGATCGAATGCAAGCATACCATTCCAATCAAAGAGGTCATTGCGTCTCAAGCTAAACTTTGAGAACACGAAACCAGCAGGAAAAGTAGTATGACCAATGTATTTCTCATTAACCATATCCAAAACATCAATTTCCAAATCAACATCGTCACGAAAATCCCCTGTTTCAATATACCAAAGGCAATAAGCAAGCTCCTTTCTGAACACGACGTCAATTATCTTCTTCCTCTTTCCCATATTCCTGCTCTGTCTCTGGCTCTGCAAGTTAGGTGGTACCTCAACGCCTCGCCAAGTATAAGTATTTTGATAAATCCCAATCCTCAGAGCCAAAATCTCATAACCTAATGAATAATGCTCATTTTTATGAATAGAAACTAACTTGACAGCTTCTTGGTTAAATGATGAAACAAACTCCAACGCCATGTAAATACTAGGATTTTGCGGATTTGGGATTGTTTGCATTTGGTGAATTGTTGGGCTATATATACGGTATCTCAAAGGACCAGAGGACACTGTTTTCTGCAGACATAAACCTTCAATACTTCGACTAATTGTTGCGAATGGAACTTTTAACATTGCAACATTAATTTTGACATCATTCAAATGCAAACTACGTAAGAAATTACGAAGTTTGGTGAAATGAGGGTGCAAATATAATGTATTCAGGTGGCTGTTGGAAATCCGAGGGACCGCAGATGTCTTCATTTCTGTCCGGATATGACGCCGCTTGCTTGACGATTTTTTCGGTGTTACCTCCGACCAGCTTCTCCGATGCCCAAGCATAGTAGGGCATCTAATTTTATTTTGACTTTGTACTTGTGTGAAGTATTCTGCTATAAAATTACTGTACCTTCTAATTACTCACATAAATGTTGAATTGTTGTTATGACTATTGTTGAGGTGATTGCTTAGTTGTTCCTTCTCTACTATATCAGTGTGTGCTGATTTTGCGAGTTTTCATCCTTATGTTTGGTATATGCGATTTATCCATGCTTCCTTGTTATGCTTGGTAGCTCCTGAAATAGATAATAACACTTAGTTTCTTGAGACTCCACTACTTCATTGACCAATGAATCTGCCACGCAGTTCCCTTCTCTGAAAATGTGAGTGATTGATGCGTTTATACTTCGTATCACCCTTCTAATCTCCTCTATTCTTTCTACCAATTCCCACGGTATCTTCCACTGATTATCCACCATTTTTTTGAGAACTAAAGAGTCAGTTTCGATTATAGGCTCTTTTAGATCCTTCTGTTGACAGTACCAAACTGCTTCTAGCAGAGAAATTAAGCGCCTCTGCTTCCATGTTTGTTGCTATTCCTATTCCTTTTGACCTTGCATATATAAGGTCTCCTTCCTCATCCCTCACTACAAAACTTATAGAACTAGCACCTGGATGTCCTCTTGCTTCCCCATCTGTGTTGCATTTAACTTTGTTTCTTCCAGGTTTCTTCCATTGGACATAATGGTGATGTATTTTAGGTTTATACACCTTCAACTTTGTGATGATTTGAGGCCATGTTTCCTTTCTGATATGTATCCAAGGATATTTCAACTTTATGAGTTTCCTCACCTCTTCTTGCACTTGCATCACCATTTATTATGAGTTGTTGTAAGTGCATGCTCTCCATTTGTATACCTGCAAAATTAGCAAACTGCCTCCATAGGCTATGAGGGCTGTTAGAAAAACATCTGTCATTGTCTCCTCTTCTGTTTCAGAACAACACCAATATCTAGACACTATCTGAATTTTCATCCTCTTCAAATTGTCATCAGTTGCAATTCTTCTTTTCCCGAGTCTCCATAAGAAAAAAAAGATCATCTTAAAAGACACCTTTTTAGTCCATATCAGTTGATAATCTGCCCTTCTTTCCTGTTTATGTCTCATTAGTTCCCAAGTTGATTTAACTGTGAAAATGCCTTGAGTACTCCCCATCCACCATGCTAAATCATTGATATATTCCTCCAATGGAGGCTTCATGGACTCCATTATGTAATCAATCATCTCTTCTGATATCTTATTAAGAAGCTTCTCCCTATCCTAAGTCCCTTGATGAGTGAAATATTTGACCTCTATTTCCTCTTCCACTGCATTGTTTTCCTCCACATACCATAGTGCCCCTTGTTTAGTCCAATTATCAAACCAAAAGCTTGAGTTGCCTACTTTTATTTGCCACCAGATGTTATGTTCTACCCCTTCTCTGATTGTGATCAATTTTCTCCAAACATGAGAAACACTTTGCCCTCTAGCCATTGTATGATGCATTTTCTTACAATACTTGTTCCACATGAATGTTGCCCATAAAGATGATGTAGCAGTTCTAAAGTTTCACCAAAGCTTTGCAAAAAAGGTTTTGAGACATTATGTAATGACCTGAAGCCTAGTCCTCCCTACACTTTTGGATAACACATCTTATCCCATGCCACCCAGTGCTTATTCCTAGCTCCTGTTGAATTACTCCAAAAAAAAACTTTGCAAATAACTTATGCAACTGGTCTATTATGCTTTTACGAGGGTTCATAGCAACTAACAAATAGATTGGTATTGATTGTAGAACATGAGCAATTAGAATATACCTCCCTCCAAAAGACAGGAGCTTATTTTGCCAAGTGTTCATTTTGTTTGTAACTTTCTTCAAAAAGTTCTCAAAATGACCTTTATTCTTTCTTCCATAAAAAATTGGAAAACCCAAATATGTGAATGGGAAAGATCCTTGCCTGATGCCTGTTATCCTCTTTACCAGATTACACACTCTGTTAGGCACTTGCTCATGTAAATATATCATGCTCTTATCCAAGTTGATCATTTGCCCTGACACCTTTTCATACCCTCTAAGAATGTTGATCATTTTCCTCATAGATGCAGTTTGTCCTGAGCAGAATAGGATGGTATCATCTGCATATGATAGATGATTTACTGCTGGGATCTATTTAGGCATCCCATATCCTTTATAATCGGGATCTTCAAACAGACGGTTTAAACCCCTTGACAAAACCTCTACTGCAATAATGAAAAATGTAGGTGATGAGGGGTCTCCCTGCTTTAGTCCTCTAGTAGATTGAAAGAAACCAAAAGACTGTTCATTCATCAATACTGAGTACCAGTTATTGCTAATGAGCCTCACTATCATGTCTATAATTCTTTCTGCAAAACCAAAGTTTCTTATTACTCTCACCAAAAATTTCCATGAAACCCTGTCATAGGCCTTGGCTATATCCAGCTTCACCACAACATTATGATATTTGTTTCTTCTGTTGATGTCTCTAATTATCTCTTGTGCCAACAGTACATTCTCAGTAATGTTTCTCCCTTTGACAGAACCTGTCTGATTTTTGGATATCAAACTAGGTAATACAGTGACTATTCTTTCATGACCAATTCTTGAAATGATCTTATTTGCAAAGGTGCTAAGACTTATAGGCCTGAGATCTCCAAAACTGCTTACCAACTCCTTTTTAGGAATGAAAACCAAGTTGGTGTGTGTGATATACCTAGGCAGTTCTTGCCGACAAAAAATGCCTTTACCATATTGGTCACATCCTCCCCTACAATATCCCAGCAGCTCTGAAAAAACATACTTGAGAAACCATCTGGACCACTAGCACTATCACCATTCAGAGCAAATACCACTTTTTTTACTTCCTCATTAGTGGGTATTCTCACCATAATTTCATTTTTGTCCTTTGTAATAATAGAAGGAATATGTGTTAGCATATTGTAATCACTGACCTCTTGATCCTCCATGAACTGTTTCTTGTAAACATTTACAGCTTCTTCCCCAATATTTTGAGTTGTTGTAATCATGTCTCCTTCCCTGGTCTGAATTGCATTTATTTGCAGCTTCTTCTTCTTCCCTTGACATAAGCATGAAAGAACTTTGTATTTCTATCCCCCATCCTTGAACCATTGCATTCCTGCTTTTTGTTTCCAATATTCTTCTTCTACATGCTTATATCTTTTAATGTATGCCTCTGCCTTGTAAAGTTCTGCCCTATTGCTCTCTGTAGGTGCCATCTCCAATTGAATCTCCTTCATTTTGATCACATCTTCTAAAGTAGCTATTTGTTGAAAAACATTCCCAAATGTTTTCTTACTCCATTTAACTAACTCCATTTTTACTTTTTTCATCTTACTGTGCACCACTGTAAAAGGATTGCCAATAATTTCTCCCTCTTGCCATACATCAGCAATTAACTTTTAAAATTCTCATGCTTTGTCCAAAAATTTAGAAACCTAAAAGGTTTCATAACATGTTCCTGTGAAGTGTTGCATACTGCATGTAATGGTGCATGATATGATCCTTGTCTAATCAAGTGTTGAACTTCACTGTTAGGTAGTAGACTCACGAACTCCTCATTCCCAAATACCTGTCTAGTCTCTCAAAAATGCATTATGCCTCTACGCTTCCATTCCACCAAGTATATGAACTTCCCTTGAAACTAAGTTCATTTAGAGCACATGAGCTGATACATTGGTTGAAGTCTATGGTTTCTATCTGAGTTACTGGTAATCCACCCAATTTTTCTGAGTCATTTCTAATTGTGTTGAAATCTCCCCCAACCAACCATGGTTTCTGCAAGCTGTCTGCTATATCCTATAGTGATTCCCACAATTCCAATCTTTCTAATTCACTGCACCTTGCGTATACTACTGTAACACTAAAAATATCGTTGGTTCCCTTTTTAAAAAAAATTGACCGTGAATTGTTGATTAGCATCATTATAATCTTGTTTTTCCCAATCATTCTCCCAGAAGATCCATATTTTCGCTAAGTTGCTCACCTTTGCTTTGGGCATTCCCAATTTAATTATGTACCTCTCGAGATGTGTTAGATTTTGAAAAGGCTCTAACAAAGCAATATATGAGTAGTGATTCCTCCTATATAGGTCAATAAGTCTCTCAAAAGATTTTTGAGTTCTTACCGATCTAATATTCCAGAAAAATACTTTATTAATCATTGGTTAATGGTGGATGTGGACCCCTTCTTGTTCCTTGTATTAATTTGTGATTGTGTTTGTAGTTTCTCCCATTTCTTGTTCTTCCCCTGTAACTGAGTAATTTGCCTTGGTGACAAGTCCCCTTCTCGACCTATACTTTCGATGTTCCTCTCCATGCATTCATCCTCTTCTGTGTCCTTTTTCTTCGTCTTTTCTTGTTCTGTCAAATTATCTATAACTGGTGCTTTTAATATCTCATGTACTAGGTTGTGTGTATCTGACTCCCATGTCTGATTGTCCCCCTTCTTTTGTCCCGTGTGTGGGCTTTCATCGTCATCTTTCTTCCTCTCCTCAGACCTTTGATTTATTTCCCCTTCGTTTTCTAAAATCTACACAAAAGATGGCGCTGATCTCAATGCTCTAATATCTCTGTTAGCTGAATCTTTCACTCCACTATAAGCATCTGCATGACTATCTTTTGATTTAGAAATCACAGGAGTTTTGGTTTTTTCATTGTTTGCTACAGGTGTCTCCTCCTAACCCATATTCTCACTTGTTGTGTCTTCCTTGGTAGGCAATTCTTCCCTATTCTTATTCTCTCCTTCCTTTGGTACATATTTTGTGTCCCCCAAAGCTTCAAACTTATTGGTGGTGATGACTTGATCATTTTGTTGTTGTTTTGGATTCCAAACCTGCTCCACTTTACCACGCATAACAAATCCACCCTTACATAATGAATGGTAACTACGTACACAATGAGAGAAAAAAAATATCTACTTGGATTAGAAAAACATATCAGTTAAAAGAAGTATTTGATAGAATATGTGCGTCCACTATCAGTCAACGGACACTGAACAAGAATAGTGTTGAAGAGTAAACAATGAACAGGAGATAACACAAGCAATTTACGTGGAAACCTCCTTGCTCAAGGGAGTAAAATCACGACCTGTCACACAGGATTTTCAATTGTTTTCACTAATCTCTTCAAACAAAAGTGAAACACAGATACAACTCCAAACGAGATTAACCTCTTAATCTCAAAGCAAGTAATAACCCTATTACTTACTGAGCCTAAGCAGATACCACACTGCCCACTAAGCTATCAACCCTAGACAACTTAGACTTCAACTAAGCAGATACAACACTATCCACTAAATTAGCTAACTCCTAGATGATTTAGAATTTGACTAAGTAGATACAACACTGCCCACTAAATTAGTTGACTCTAACCGATTTAGACTTTTACAAACAGAACAAAATATCAGAATCCTTTATAAATTAGGAAATGATTTACAATATATGCACTGAAGTATAACTCCTAAGACAACTATGACACTTGCAGCTTGATCAGGTCCATGTTGCGCTTTTGGAGAATACTTCACGAAATGGGTCTTTGCTTGTGTTCTTGAGAATTTTCAAGATGCAAAAAACTAAGGTTGTGTCTATTGAACATAACTTTTATGAATAATAGACACAACCTTTGAGTCCATACCATTGGCCGAGGTTTCTGCCACAGTTGGAGACTGTGCACCAACCAATTGTACTTTTTACAGCATGGCATTTGTGTGTACATTAACACAAGGATCAGGTCCCTTTACAAGGTCCCATGATTTGTCAAATCATCAAAACTGCAAATAACATTTTCCCCTTTTTTGATGATGACAAACTCCAACACGAATGCTTTCATTCCCCCTGTCAACCTGCCTTGCCAACCTAAGCAACTTCATTCCCCCTGTCAACTTGCTTTGCCTTCTTCCCCAACCTAAGAAACCAATAATTTCCCCCTTTTGGTATCATAAAAAGAAACGCAATAAACCAATATTACAAGCAAGTTTGTAAAGCAAGATCCTAGCCAGAGCCAACACAAACACGACAAAAAGAAACAAAAGACAGGATTTAATCAAAACAAAACAGGAACCAGTCATCATTGCACAAAAGATAGCATCCAATACATTAAAATTAAACTGATGATGAGAACCCTAAACATTGTCCACACAAAAGAAAGACACAGGAAGGAGAGAGATGGGATTATATAGAGGGAGGCTGATGGGAGAGAGACTTGATGACAAGACTAAGTCGATCATTGGCTTCATCATGAGCTTTGATCAGTTTCTCTTGAAGATCAGCATTTTGAGCCAGGAGGGCAGCATTCTTTAACCTTAACTCGTTGGCTTCTTCAATACCATGTCCCTCAGTTTGTGCTTTGAGCAGCTGAGCCTTCAATAAGGCTATCTTTACATCTTTGTTACTCACAAGCACAATTATCTCCTCTAATTCATGCTTCAACTAATCTTGTTCCATTACCAACTGAGACATCTTGCTCAGTGGTCCTGCTTTCCTTTCGATGCACTCACACTCTACCAAAGTACTAAGAGAGAAGGACTGTTTAACAGTTCCAACAGTGTTTTTTCCTAATGTTCAAATGTTGAAATACTTTAGTGAGGAAATACCCATAACCCATTCCATGTTTGCCTTTGTGTTCCACTACAACTGTATGCATATGCTCTAACATTAGGGATGAGAGATTTAACGGTGCGAATTTGCAAAGTGCTTCCATTACAAACAAATCAGTCGCAGAGGCTACCGTTCATTTTTCAGTCTAAGGAAGAAGTACCTTATTGACAAACTCGAACAACAATTGGTACTCTCCCTTCATGAGCTTCTTTTGGACACCTGCACGGTGCATGTCAAGAATTTTGGAGCACTCTTTCATGAACTGCTTGGAGCAGAATTTTCCCACCACGGATCTGGTCCCCTCTCTGGGTACCTCCAAGATTTTCCCCAACAGTTCTTCATCCACATGCAAGCTTTTGTTACACACCAAGGTGTTGAGACTTCCATCATCAGCAAAGTTCACATTATAATAGAAATCTCGGACTTGCTCTTCATGTAGAATGGGAGATTTGGTCATGAACAGGTGAGTCCATGATTGAATCACCACAAGGTCCGCCAATGTGTCCATGCCTGGCTTCGTGATGATTTCAGGATCTAACATCCTCCCTCTTAGAACCTTCTGTAAGCGCTAATTATCAACAATCGTCTGTTTGCTAACTTCTTCATCATCCTTATTTCGTTTGGTACCGGGTCCCTGTTCAAATTTTTGCTTGAGAACATGAGACGTTTACCTTTTTCTATTTGATGGTTCTTTCTTCTTTTGCGGTTCCTTTCCTCTTCCTTTAGTCATAGTGTCTGCCTTCTTGACTAAAGATATTCTGGATTTTGACTTGCCTTTGTTCTTCACTTGCTTCCCTTTTCCCTTTTGTGCAACAGCCAAGGTGATGTCTTTATCCACAGACTCATTTTCAGAGGGTTCGTTGGAGACATCCACCATATCCTCAGTAGGGAACTCAATTACCACATCTTTAGACCTTCTTATCCTTCTATTCTCTCCCGTAGTTGTTTCTCTTGACTTCATAGCATCACCCATAAGTTTTTGGGAGGTTGCTCTGGTAAAGGGCTTCCTTTTTGGAGTCTCTTCTGTGACCTTTTCTTTTCCCTTCATGGTGACAGGGACCATTCTCCTCTGTATCACCCACTTAAGAAGAACATTGTCCTCATCAGTGTCACTTGAATCAGTAGAAGAATGGAGGCTAACCTCAGGTGTATGGTCGAAGATTGGTTCGGAATCTCCAAGTAGATCATCTATTAAACCACTTCTTTCTTCATTCCTCACCCCTTCTCTCATCTGTGCCAAACTTTCGATAACCAAGTTCTCACTAGTGGCGCCATAATGTTGGACCCTGAAGACTTACTATGTGGAAGATCTCTCTCGAACAGGTGGTCAGACAACATAGTTTAAAGGGGACTAGGTTGATACGAGGGTGCAGGGTTATTGAGGTCTATAGTATACTGGAGTAAGAGGACTGGCTTCAGTAATGTTGACTGGAGAGATGGTCGACATCTTTGTCGGAGAGGAAACGATGAATGATGTGTATAAGGCAACTGGATCTATTTCATTTGGAGAGTCCATTATTTTCTTAGAAGAAGAAGGTGATTGAGACATGTTAGAGAGAAGAAGAGAAAGAGTATTAGATAGAGAGAGGTTAGGGTTTTTGTAGAGGACTTTGAGAGAAAGGAGTTTGAAAAGTGAAGGGATGGAATGGAGGGAAGGGGTATAAAAAGAAAATGAAAGGATGTGTCAGGTCCCTAAGTAGACGCGTCGCTTGGACTTAAAGTAATGGGAAAATGGTCAGAATGGCCGATGACTAACACGTGGAGATCTCAACGGTTTTCATTTAACAGTTTAAACATAATGTAGAGAGTGCTAACCTTTAGACAGGACCAGGTCCTAATCTGCAGTGAAGTTTGATCCCTGAATGGTTCTGACTATTTTTTACTCATGTGATTCTCCATGAGTGTATACCTGTAACAGGTACATGGTTGATCTTCTAAGACAAAGCATTACAAATAATGAGGATACCTGCCCTTTTGATCATAACCACAGGGGGAAAGGATGCCTTTAGATAGAGTTAGTTCAGTTCTTGTTCATCATCCCCAACTTCAACCTGTTACTCTCAAATTGATCTTTACTAAAGGCTTTTGTGAAAATGTCTGCAATTTGATCTCCAGTTCTACAGTACTGCATGCTGATGTTCCCCTTTTCAACATTGTCTCTCAAGAAGTGATGCCTGACATCAATGTGTTTCGTTCTCTTGTGCTGAACTGGATTCTTTCCCATGTTGACTGCACTAATATTGTCACACATGAGTGGAATGGTATGAATGAGTACTCCAAAATCTTAAAGTTGCTGCTTTATCCATAGTAATTTTGCATAACATGATACAACAACTACATATTCAGCTTCAGCCGTGGATAGAGCAACTGTGAAACGACCCTAAAAATGCCAGAAAATGTGCTTCGAAAACACCTAAAATTATAATTTCCATATATCTCAAAATCCATGCATCATTTCGGAAATTCGACTTCATATTCTTATTCAGGGGGTCAAATTGAGTGGGAAATGAGTCTAACCCGAATTTTAGAACAACCGTATCAAA
>JAJOOR010037625.1:0-12691 GCA_036250505.1 Solanum acaule | reverse complement strand
CATGGGCATTAATTGGTGATTCAATATCAAGGAACCATGTCCAATCATTTCTTTGCGTACTCTCAAAGGTAACAAGTTACAATCATTGTCAATAGCTCTAAATTGTTTGTGTAAGTTTTGGTTGTTCTTTTTCCATGTTTCCACCATGATTTTGCATTGGCATTGATCAAGTAACAAAATGATCGTTTTGATCGTCACTGCTTGGATTATCTTTTTCCTTCAAGGCATGATACATTCTGCTCGCTTGTCTTGAATAAGTTAGCGCTTAAATTTTTGCCTAGGACATTTTTGGTTATCCAATTGGTACAAATTAATGAAATGAGGATTATGATGTTCCATTCCCATGTTTGGTATCCTCGATTATGTTCGCTCCATGCCACCGAAAATGAACCGTCCAACTTGTGTTGTTGAAGAATGTGGTGGAGAAAAGTTTGTCCAGAAGTAAAAATGAACTGATACAGCTTTCTATAGTAATAAAAAAAATGTATCGGAGCTTTCTATTTTTATTTTTAAAAAAAAGTGGGCAGCATTTGGGGCAGCCCAAGAAGAAAAGTCAGTCAATTTGGAATGGATGTAGTATTTGTTTTGAATCTCGTGAAATTGGATGTTTCAAACATTAAAGTGCAAGTGTGTAACTTTATATTGCATGGAAGCTGTTACTGGGAGATAGCGTGAGTGTTATCTGTTGAATATTTTAAATCACCATTATAATATTGCCGGAGTATTTCCCTCAGAACAGTCATCGTACTTTCTGAAGAGATGTTTGCTGGTTTCTTTCAACTTAATTTTTAGTTGTAGCCTAAAAATCTTCTTCGGTGTTCATGTTTGTTCTTACTTCCCACCATTTTTGTCTCTGCTAGGAAATGTTTGTAACCGGTTAATTATTGAGCTATCAAGTTTGGTAGCTTTACTTGGGGTACTGAAAGCCAACTAGTTTCATGGTAGCAGGTTTCAGCACACACTTATTGAAGACCTTATATTAGAGTAGTTGAAGTAAGGAGCCTCCTGTGTAAAGTGTAAGATGTCAGTATCATCTTGGATTTTTCAGAAGATCAGACTGCTTATATGAAGATTTGATAAATAAAAAAGTCAGTTTAGCACAGAAACTATAGTGTTATATAACTAAGGTATCTATTAACTTTTTGATCTTGGATGTGACTTTCGGCCGTAATGGATGGTTCACTCATGCTGGCGAACCAGTGAGCCTATTAATTGCTTGCAATGTTTCTAGTCAACAACAACATACCCTGTGTAGTCTGGGGTATGGGGAGGGTAGGATGTACCCGGATCCTATTCCTTTCTTTGTGGAGCATAGAGGCTGTTTCCAATAGACCCTCCGCTCAAAAAAGAAGTTTTCGAAGCAAGGAAGTGATTTGTAGGGTATACTCACTCAATTGAGTGATTATGAGATACTAGTCATCTGTCTTTTGTAATTTCTTGTATAATCCACAACAGGATTTGATGCTACTATTTGAAAGTTCTGATTTTGTGGACTGGTCGGTCTTCTAACTGTATGTTTGTGCTATTGTTTTTTTAAAAATCTGTAGCTATAGGTTTCTTCTTGAGTCAGCTTGTTGATTGTTAAATGATGCCATTTTAGGTAGAGGAAGCTGTTGAAGTATACCATGACAAGGAGTACCGATCCAGGAGATGGTTATTCCCCTCGTACAACTTCTCCGTTTCAGTAATTTGGTCCCCCTTTCTGGCAAAGGCAGATATATTTGAAGACTACAATGGAGTTTCCACAGCTGAGATTGAACTTCATATGGACAAACTTGATACGAGTTGGACAGATCAGTTTAAGGATTTTGACTATATGATATTTGCTAGTGGTGAGTGGTATGTCAAAACTGCAATCTACTATGAAAACGATACAGTATTGGGCTGCCACTACTGTCCCAAAAAGAACTTTACTGAGCTTGGTTTCAACTTTGCGTACCGTAAAGTTCTTGGTAATGTTTTCAACTACATCCTCTCATCAAATCACAAAGGCATGATCTTTTTCAGGACCGCGACACCAGACCATTTCGAAAATGGTGAGTGGTTTAGCGGAGGAAATTGTAAAAGAACAAAACCAGTGAAGGAAGGTAATTTCAGTTTGAGTGAGGTCAACAAAATTCTACATGAAATCGAGTTGGAGGAAATTGGAAAGGCTACAGCTAAAGCTTCTGAGAAGGGTTTGAATCTAAAACTTTTCGATGTAACTAGCCTTTCATTAATGAGGCCCGACGGGCATCCAGGTCCATACAGGCATTTCCAACCATTTGCAAAAGATAAGAATGCAAAAGTCATCAATGACTGCTTGCATTGGTGTTTGCCTGGACCTATAGACGCCTGGAACGATATGCTAATGGAGATGGTGTTAAATGGTCAATGAGATGAACTTGTGAAATGTAAGTTGTTTTCTTGAGAAAAAAGCAAGGCTAGCTCACTGGGATGAACATTGCTTGTTTATCTCTACTCTGTGATGTGAATACCAAAGATTTAAGGCACACAACAGGTGCTCCTCGCGACTATGTTCCACGGATGATGCATCAGTTTGCCAATATATAGATTTTTTCAATTAGGGAAGTTCATCTTGATTGCAATGTTTTTACCTGATTCTCATATACATGATTTTCCAGGAATCTGTAGTGGGAATTCTTTTTTCTTTCTTTTGGGATTTGGAAATATTTATTTATAGAGTTCTGAATCAAATGAAAATTTGATGTTGGTCAGTCACAAGATTGTGTTGTATGTACACTTTGTACTTATAATAAAATTTTGCAAGTCACAACTAAGGTAATTTTGTGCAGTTTTTCTCTTATTCTTTGATATTCCACAGTTTGGAATGATTAAACAGAATTATAAGATGATTTCTTTCTATTGGTTCAGATCTTGGTGAACAGAGTTACTCGTGCTTGTGTTGGTTGGGGTAGCATGTACTATGTTAAATCGTTTTATGTGGGTAGAAAAAGAATAAGGGAGTTTATAGGCTAGCGTTTGGTCATAAATTTTGAAAAAAATTCTTCAATTTTTTTGTTTGACCATGAAGTTGACCAGATTTCGAAAGTCTGATCTTCGAATATTTTCAATCGAATGAAGCTAGATTTAAGTTTTCTATTGAATGGAGCTTTTAAGATTTTTCCTATTTAAGAGTGTTTAGAAGGATATTAGCAAATCAAATCTAATTCAGCTAACGGTAAAGTTTATTAAATTCTTTACTTTATGAATCTTGGAACTCAAAGTGCACTTTTGAATTTGAAAAAACTAGCCGTTAGGTCTCCATTTTCCTATATAAACCCCATTCTTTCACTAAACAAATACCATTAAAAAATACTTTTTTAGGTTAAACCTTTTTTTCTTCAAGCCCCCTAAGCCATGGCTAGTGTTGCTGAAATGACCCTTCCCTCCGATGCTGTCCCCGCGAAGAAGGGGAAGTCTAGGAAGGTGCTGAAGCAGAAAAAACAGTCATCGAACGAAGCCAATATACTGGCTGGAACTGTAGCTCAGCCGCCTTCCGTGGTGATGCCTGTGGATGATTCTGTTAAAGAGAATGTTGATCCACAATCCCAGAAGAAATCGAACAAGAGGGGGGCCTCAAAGGCGGCGAAGCAGCAGATGGAGCAGAGTTCTTTTGAGAAAGAGTTGCTAGAAATGCAAGAAAAGCTTCAGAAGATGACACTTGAGAAGGAGCAGACTGAGGAAATGTTGAAGGCTAGAGAGGAAATGTTGAAGCAGAAGGAGGAAGAGCTCGAAGCGCGAGGTAAAGAGCATGAGAAGCTTCAGACTGAACTCAAAAAGCTGCAGAAAATGAAAGAGTTCAAACCTACCTTGGTATGTTTGTTGAATCTCGTCTTTTGATCTCATATGCGAATCTAGAATTTGAAGTTTATAGATTTTTGAATTCTAATAAAAGACAACTTACTTGGTTCTCGATAAATTACAACAACTACATACCTACCCTGTGTAATTCCACTAGTGGGGTCTGGGCAGTGTAGTTACCTCAGGGGAGGTAGAGAGTTTGTTTCTGGTAGACCCTTGGCACAAGAAAAGTCATATCAAAGTAGATCGAAAAAAGGAATCAAAGCTATTGAGTTTTTGATAAATTGTTCATATATCTATTAAGTTGAGTTTCCGCTAAAGCTACTGGATTCTGCAGAACTTGTTGCCGGTTCTCTAGATCTTCCCCTGTTTGATTTGATCCTTTTGAAGCATTATTTGTAAAGCTGACATTTTTATCATTTGGGATTGAGACGCATGCCGTTGATTTGGTATATTTCATTCGTTCTTGTTTGTATGTTCTTTCTACGACTTGCATACATTTTACCCTCCTTAGACCCCGCAAGTGGGATTACACTGGTCAATGGTTATGTTGTCGTTTATAACTAGTTTGTTTCAAAGCTGACATTTTTAATTTCCATTTTTCATTAGAACTTCCCTATTGTGCAATCGCTGAGAGACAAAGAGGAAAAGAAAGAGAAGAAAAAGGCGGATCCTTCAAAGAAAAGGCCGGTTCCGCCATATCTATTGTGGTGCAAAGACCAATGGAATGAGGTAAATGTTAATCAATCTCAATTGAGATGTTCTTTTTAGTACTATTGGTTTCTAAATGGGGATTGGGTTATTTCAGGTGAAAAAAGCTAATCCAAATGCTGAGTTCAAGGAGATGGCCAATTTATTGGGTGCTAAGTGGAAAACAATAAGTGCAGAAGAGAAAAAGCCTTATGAGGAAAAATACCAAGCTGAGAAAGAAGTATACTTGAAGATTGTCGGAATGGAGAAGCGCGAACATGAAGCGATGAAACTCTTGGATGACGAGCAGAAACAAAAGACAGCTATGGAGCTACTTGAACAATACATTCAGTTTCAACAAGAAGCAATAGTGAATGAAAACAAGAAGAAAAAGTAAAATTCACTTTCTCTTGGTCATTTTTATTTGGTGCTTGTGAACTTTAAATCTTATATTCACCTCGTTAATTCATGTTATATAGGAAAGAAAAGGACCCCTTGAAACCAAAACAACCTTTATCAGCATTTTTCCTGTTTACAAATGAGCGTCGATCTGCTCTGCTTGCTGAGAACAACAACAATGTGAAGGAGGTAAAGATTCATGACGAGTTTTGTTGTTTGCCATCTTTCTTAGAATTTCATCAAATTTCTAAATTAGTACTTCCATTTCTAGGTGGCGAAGATTACTGGTGAAGAGTGGAAGAACATGACAGAGCAACAAAAAGCACCCTATGAGGAGGTAATTTCTACTTAAATTTTGGAGAATTGAAACCCCTTTTGTCTGGATGTTTCTTATTTTAGAAGCTTATAGACATGTTTTCGTTTGATATATGCAGATGGCAATGAAGAAAAAGGAGAAATATTTGCAAGAAATGGAAGTTTATAAGAAGAAGAAAGACGAAGAAGCTGCTGAACACATGAAGGAAGAGGAGGAATCGATGAAACTCAAGAAGCAAGAAGCACTTCAATTGCTCAAAAAGAAAGAAAAGACGGAAAATTTGATCAAGGTTTGTCTAGCCATTCTTGATACAATTTCTGATTAGGCTTTTACAAAAGTTAAGTTAAGCTGATTGATTGGTTTGTTGTGGTGTGACTAGCAGAAAACGAAAGAAAATCGCCAAAAGAAGAAACAAAAGGATGACAATGTGGATCCTAACAAACCAAAGAAACCTGCTTCGTCATTCTTTCGTTTCAGTAGAGAGGAAAGAAAGAAACTAGTCGAAGAGCGTCCTGGAATTAACAATTCTACCATTAATGCTCTTATTTCGCTGAAATGGAAGGTAGAATTATTCCTTTTTGACACGACTTGCACCATTTCCGTATTTTCTATATACTACTTTGATATGTATTTTCCTTGAATTGAGGGTCTATCGAAAAAAACCTCTCTACTCTCAAGGTAGTAAGGTCTGAGTACATTTTTACCCTCCCCAGACCCCACTTTCATGGGATTACACTGTGTGTGTTCCATGTGACTGTAGGATGCTTTGTGCATCGGATCACACCCTTAAAGTGTGTGTGGGGACGTTGTTACCTTAAGTATAGGCTGAGCTGTGTAACCAGTCATTGATGCTTGCATAAGGATAGATTGTTTACACACCATTGGGGTGCGACCCTTTCCCTTGCCCTGCATGATCGCAGGATGTTTTGTGCACCAGACTGTCTTTTGATGTACGTTTACTATTTTTTGATGTGTAGGAATTGAGTGAAGAAGAAAAACAAGTCTGGAATAACGAAGCAGCTGAAGCGATGGAAGGATACAAAAAGGAAATGGAAGAATACAAGAAAACTGCAGCTGAAAAACAGAACAACAATAATTAGAAATAGGTGCTGCTTAGAAACAAGTTCAACTGGTTATGTTGAACATAGAAAATGCCTGCTAGTTAGAGTTGAAAACTTGAAATAGTCATTTGATGTCCATTTCAATTGTAATGTTCAAATGTTACTTGGATTGAAATAAGTTCAAACGTTCAATTCTTATTAAGTTTTTATTTTTTATTTTTTTATAAGTTCAAACGTTTTAACTAATGAACGTAGTCATGAAGTATAATTGATATGATAACGTAAGTCATAGGTGTATAAATTATATTTTATGGACTAATTATATCACGCAATTCAAAAATATCTTGTTGAACATAGAAAATGCCTGCTAGTTAGAGTTGAAAACTTGAAATAGTCATTTCAATTTTTTCTTCTTGTTAGTTTATTTCATTTGACTTGTTATGGGTGACTTTGTATTAGTCATATTTTGACTTGTAATGTTCAAACATTACTTGGATTGAAATAAGTTCAAACGTTCAATTCTTATTAAGTTTTTATTTTTTATTTTTTTATAAGTTCAAACATTTAACTAATGAACGTAGTCAGGAAGTATAACTGATATGATAACGTAAGTCATAGTTATATTTTATGGACTAATTATAGGGAAGTGTTCCTCTTTTAATGCTCATTCATGTGAAACCGTTGGAAGTTTTTCAACAATTCAATAATGGATGAACCAACAAATAATTTTCGGCAAAGGCGCAAGTGAGGTGGTAGTTGAGTGCCTTAATTATTTTAGTTGAGTAGTAAGAAAAATAAAAAAATAAATCTGCTACTGATATTGTTCGATGTATGTGTACGATTTTAAAACGCATCATTAAAGTATAAGACTTGTTCATGAAATTTTTCTAGGCTCAACACATCACTAAATAAACTTAGTTAAAATTCTTACCTACTATCAACATGGCTAAAACATGAGGGGATTTGATACCATTTGTGATGGTCCAATTCATTAGGGATATTACCTGTTCCAAATTTAAATTCGTACTGTACTTCAAAACGAATCACTAATGTATAAAATTTGCTTATATATATACTTCTTTTTAATAAGTTGGACTAGTAAAAATGATCGGAGGAAATAATAGAAAGAAGAGGAGAAACGAAGCGTGCAAGATTTTGGTAGAATTGACATCACTTTGGGAACATTACTTTTTAGTTGTTGGAAAAAAAGAGTGACGCAATTTTACGTGTATTTTTGTTCTTCTAATATATGGACAAAATATTACTCCATGTAATCATATTGTTTGCCGTTTTCATGAGTTTTATCTCACTTGGTTAATAATTCTTTATTAATAAAAAGTAAATAGGTGGTACCATTCGAATGTTAAGAGTTAATTTTTTAAGTTTTAATTGTGAATTTGGATATAAGAAAATTAAAAATTTGAAATAAAAAATTATATGTATAAAATTAAATAGAAGTATTATAATGAATCATTTTTAAAAAACATTGAAAGGCATATACAAAAAAATTATAATAAAAAAACTTGTTGGATTCTCAAAATTTGGATGGTGCCAAACAATGGAGGGTAGGAAGTTTGCAATAATGTACAATGTCTTAAATTAGTACTTTCTTTCTATTAATTTATAATGACATATTAATTTTTTAGTTTGTTTAAAAAATAATGTTATTTTTTTATAATTTGAAATAATTTAATTTTAATATTTTTCTTTTTTCGTGATTGATTTATAGCCACATAAATATTTTAATTTTATTTTAGACTACATATTTAAAAGACTTTTTTTCTTTCTCATACTTTATATGAAGAACTGATTTATTACTATTTATTTACACATGATCATACGCACATTGGTTAGGTGACATCGAAATTGTACATAGCACTTACATGTTATAATTATTATACTTAAGAATCGATATTATTATATTTTAATTTTTTTTCAGTATCTGATATCTCTCAAAGAAAATATCTATTCGATGGATCAGTGTTATATTAAAAGTTTTTTATTTAATATATAGAGATAATTTATTTATAATTCAGCATGTAGTTTCAAATCTCAAAACTATGTATTTAATATTCTAACTTCACATTTTTTGTGTGATAAAACCATAAAGGCCAAACTTGTTTAACTGTAGCAAATTGTTTTAATGAATTGAAAGTTTTTTTATGGAGTGAAAATGACATTTTCCTAACTTCGAATCTTTTTACACTTTCAGCCACAATTCTTTCTATATTTTATTTGTATTATACAATATAAAAATTAGTCATGAAGAAATTTAAATAATTTTATATAAAATTTAGTTATTTAATTTTTATACCGCATAAACTAATATAGAAACACCCTCATAATTTATATGAATTTCTAAATTGTAAAAAGAATATTGAATTAAGGTTATTAAATTTTATACGTAAGAAAATGCTACTAAATATGTTAGTATTTAGCTTCTATCTACAAATAAATGACTTAATTCTTATACGCAAGATCACCAATAATGAATTCAGATAAATCCGCTTTTGCGACTTCTAATAAAAACTTTGCAAAAAAAATACTTATAAATTAATTTATCGAGCTTATAAGTTTTCTCAAAACTCTCTTATTTTCTTTTATATGTGAAAAGTTGGTTTTAAAACTACTATATATGCATTTGCTTTTGAAAATTCAAACTAATGGGGCCCTTAAATAACAAACACAAAATGGAAAGCAAATAAATAGATAAATATTTTAACCAATCTTAAAATTGAATTCTCCATCATCAAATATGCCAAAACCCTATAAAACCACGGCGGAGAAATCTCATTTAAATTATTTGACCTGAAATAAATTGAATTAAAATGGGTTAAAATAAAAATTAAAACTCAATCGGTTTGATTTTTATTAAATTTTAATCAATTATTTATTTATTTAGTTTATAGATTTTGAATATCTAATAAAATTACTCTATTGTTCTAATTTAAGTATCTTACTTTCTCTTTCGGCTATTCCAAAAAATAATGTCTCTTTCTATATTTACTATTTTTTTTTCCTATTTCAACATCTTACACCATAAATTAAGACCACAATTTAACGAATTATATACCTCTTTAATCTAACACTATAACATTCAAAAATCTTCTTTAAGTTTTATAATCGATCAAAATTAAGATACTTAAAGTAAGGCAAATGCGATATTTTTTTCTTATACAAAACATATTAAATTATTTCAAAAACATTATATTAGGTATATTATGTTACCTTCTTTAGATTCCATTTTTAGGACTATACTAGATTGTTGTATAACATATTAAATAAAATAAATACATCTAAAATATTTTAACATGAAGAATAAAAAAACTATACTTTATTTGTCCATTTTTAATTGTCATTTTGCGTTTTTCGAAAATTTATATGACTAATTTTTAAAGTTAAATTAGATTAAATTAATTCGATATCTTAAATAAATAAATAAATATTCAAAAACTATACGAAAAATACTATAAATTCAAACTTTTTGCATATGAATATGATGAAAAATACATCGTAAAATAATGTCAAAGTTATTATCGCTTGACTCTAAAAAAAAGAAATTATGATAATTAAATATGGACAAAGGTAGTATATCAACCCGATTTTTAATAGACGGAAATAGACTTATATATAAATCTAAATCTGGGCATTGTGCCTTCGTCAACTCCTATAAATGAGGGATTGTTTTGTTTTCTTCTGTAATTTCAATTTCTTCTCGTATATCGTTTTTGTATACAACAAGAACGTAAATCGCATATGAGTTCATCATAGTTATACAAAAAAATCGTTAATGGGTGTTCCAGAGCCTGTTCGCAATGACCCTTTTCCTGAAAATCGCCGTGAAGACGATGCTGGTGCTGCTTTTGTTCTGGAATCAAAAGGTTATAAAAAAAATCAATAAATTTTCGTTTTTTGTAAGCTTAAAATGTCATTTTTTTACAGTTTTATAGCTAAAGATTTCATCTTTTTGTATAGTATTATAGCTGATTTTGTTGAAGAATTTCGTTTATAGTTGTGGTGTTAAAGTGTGTGTTTTTTTATTTTTGGGAACAGGGGAATGGTGGCATGCTGGATTTCATTTGACGACGGCGATAGTAGGACCAACGGTGCTGACATTGCCGTATGTTTTCAAAGGTTTAGGATGGGCATTGGGGTTTATTTGTTTAACGGTGATGGGGTTGGCTACTTTTTACTCATATTATCTCATGTCTTTGGTTCTTGATCACTGTGAGAAGTCCGGTCGCCGGCATATCAGATTCAGAGAACTTGCTGCTGATGTTTTAGGTAGAAAAACCCCCCACCCCCAATGCATGAAGAATTGTTCTTCTTTCTCCTACCTGCATAATTTGACCTTTTTTTGTGTGTGATGTCATGGTGATATGCTTATTGTTGTTGTCTAGTTTTACTAGTAGACTTTTTTCTTTTGATAATTATGGTGTTGGGTTAGTACTTTGACTGATTATACGAGATATGTGCGAACTCCCCCAGTACAAGTTTCGGAAGAAATCACTTAGTGTTTTTGACTTTGCTGAGATTTGAACTTGAGAGGGTTTTTCCTTTTTGATAACATGGTGTTGAGGTTAGTACCTCAACTAATTATATGAGATACGTGCTAATTCCCACCTGCATAAGTTTCGGAAGAAACCACGTAGTGTTTTTGACTTTGCTTGGGATTTGAATTTGAGAGCCTTTTTCCTTTTTGATGATCTTGGTGTTGGGGTTAGTACCTTGACTGATTATACGAGATATGTGCTAACTCCCACCAGCACAAGTTTCAGAAGAAATCACCTAGTGTTTTTGACTATGCTGAGATTTAAACTTGAGACCTCTAGACGTTGCTGAGATTTGAACTTGAGACCTCATGGTTCTTGATTCGCTCCATTGACTATTAGGGTACACCCTTATATGTTCTAGTTCAAATTGTAGCCTTTTTAGTTGGTTTAGATATTTAGTGCTAGAGAACTATAGAATAGTAAGTATTAGAATGGAATGAGCACAAATAGAGTGAAATGGATGGTGATGGATCATGACTTGTTTGTAATTGAGGTGTGGTAGTAATGATTGTTAGTTTTTGACTTGTCAATATTTTCCTTAATAGTTTGAAACGATGTGAATGGACTTGTCAATGTTTGTTGTTTTAAGAATAGAAGTCTAAACTATTGAATTAATCAACCAATGTAGCACTATTTAAGTTTGTTGTGGTCGCTATCACACTTTTTTTTGTGCGATGTGATGCTGATCTGAAGGAAGGGGATTGCTGCCCTTTAGATAATTGTATTTAAGACTTTTTGGACTGAGATCCAAAGATGATTTGGTTAGTCTTTCATTTGAAGTTACAACCTTTTGCATTTTTAAAATACTTAAAAGCTCTTTTAGAGGAAAAAGTTATTTTGGCATGTGTTAAGAAGAATTGATTCCACTAAAAAAACATAGATTTGCTTTAGTGTTGTAGGTGGCCTTTGATGCTTCTAGTGGACCTCAATGTGAGTGCAATGTTGATGTGACTTTGAAAAGGATATTTGGCATGATTATTTTGACTGTAGCCACTAGACTTCAATGATTTTGTTAGATTTCTCCTAGGTTTAAAAGAAAAAATATATAGTTAGTGTTTTTTGTACCTTTTGAACATAGTGAATTTAGATAATTGGTGTTTGTTGGAGGAGGCTAAAAAAATAATGGATGGAATGAATGGCTTAAAGTTCTTTAACTCGTAGCTGTGTTGTCTTAAGAACAAAAAGCGTTAAAAAGTGTTTTAGGTCTATTAGGGCTTTAAGCAACAAAGTGGAATTAAAATGTGGTGCTTCAGTTAAAAAAGGTGCACAGCATAACCAGTGTAATCCCATTGGGGAGGGTAGTGTCTACGCAAACCTTACCCCTACCTCAGAGATAGAGTGGTTGTTTCGGATAGACCCTCGGGTCAAGTAAAAGGCACAGTGAAGGAAAAATTTTAAAAATATATAATGCAAGAAAAAAGTAACAACTTTGTTGATTTCCTTTACAATAAATATATTTCTTTTGCCAATCATTTTTGTTGTTTAGTGCAACTCTATTCAAGATAGAACTTATGAACAATGAGGTGCACCACTTAGTGCCTTGCCTACACTTAAAATCACCCTAATTGACGCGAAGCACATATCCTGAGCTTCAGGGCTTAAGCGTGTCTTAAATGAGCCTTTGACAACACTGCCTCGTAAGAAGAAGTTAAACATTCTGAACCTCATATGAAGAAGTCAATCTACAATGCTAGATGAACATTACATTAATAGTTTTAATATTATTCAACATCTTCTCATCCAATTTAGGCCGGTTTTAGAAGTGTCGCATACTGCTAATATTTTGATTTACTTCCCACATATATTGGTTACATCGTATAATCTATTAGTCATTGAACGGTAAGATATATGAATGATGCCTTATATGT
>JAJOOR010037622.1:0-10985 GCA_036250505.1 Solanum acaule | reverse complement strand
ATATATATATATATATAATGTTTAGGTTTAGAATTAAGTTGGAGTTAACCACTTTTGTCCCTTTTTGTTATTGCCTTTCATGATGATTACGTTTATATTTTATGTTTGAACATCTATAATAGGTATACTTATAAGTATTGTGTTTTAAGTTTTACTTATGATTTATATTACAAAGTATATTTAAGAGATTCAATACTATGACTTTGGTTATGTTATTAATTATTGACATAACCGAATAACCAAACCGAATAGAGGAAAACCAAACCAAAGTTTTTCGGATTGGTTTTGGATTAATAAATTACTTTGTTTGATTTTTTTTTTTTTGGTTTCGGATTTTAAAAAATAAAAATCATAAAACCAAAAAAACTGATATATATATATATATATAATGTTTAGGTTTAGAATTAAGTTGGAGTTAACCACTTTTGTCCCTTTTTGTTATTGCCTTTCATGATGATTACGTTTATATTTTATGTTTGAACATCTATAATAGGTATACTTATAAGTATTGTGTTTTAAGTTTTACTTATGATTTATATTACAAAGTATATTTAAGAGATTCAATACTATGACTTTGGTTATGTTATTAATTATTGACATAACCGAATAACCAAACCGAATAGAGGAAAACCAAACCAAACCAAATTTATTTTGGATCGGATTGGGTTCCACTTTTACAAAACCAAAAACCAAAAAATCCAAATCGAATAGTGCAAAACCGAATGCACACCCCTAGTGGGCTATGCGAATGAAACTTTAAAAACTTGGCTACATAGTTACAATCTAGTGGTGTGAGTGGTAGTTTTTCGCAATTATGTTAAATTTATAATTGATAACTATGTAAGAAGTATTATAAGAAACTATAATTAATCATTTAAAATATGTAAAGGAGATATTAAAAGATCGTGATCAAGGAAAAAAATAATTCGTATGGTGATACGTAAATTGAGATGGAAGGAAAATCCTGTTTTTATTTTAAAATGTTCCTTTTATATTTACTTTAGGATGATTTTGTGTAGTTTTTGAGGTATTTTGGATGGATCAAGTACTTGGATTCAAAGATGTAGACATTTTTGTAGAATAGCGCATATGAAGGTATTAACACATCTTATAATTCTATAAAATGTTTGCATACTAGGTGTATAATATTGTATATCTCGAGTTTTTATATATTGTTGTAAAAGAAAAAAAAGAAGGGGGAAACTAAGCAATCTCATAAAAGTAAAATAATTATAAATATATATCCCTTTATATTTATACCCCACTAAATAATTACAATATATACCCCCCCCCCCTCTCAATTAATTTCGTTTAACTGATACTAAATCAGTATCATATACTATATTGGTATCATTAAGGCTGATAATTTATATATATATATTGGTATCATTAAGGTTTCTTGTTAAGAAATTACTCATTAGTCAATGCTACTATAAGAGTAAATAGTAATTTCTTAACAAGAAACCATAATGATACCAATACAGTATATATATACACTGATTTAGTATCAGTTAAGCGAAATTATCAGTCTTAATGATACCAATACAGTATATGATAATGATTTAGTATCAGTTAAGCGAAAATTATGAGCCTAAATGAATGGGGGGTATGGGCTATAATTTTATTTTTTTTAGAGAATGAGTATTTACTTGAATTACTTTGGATTGGGATATAAATATATACTAATTATTTTGAGTTTTATGGCCCATTTATTTAGTTTTTTCAAAAAGAAATTCTATATAATATTGTATCCGAATATATAATATTGTGTACCAGTTGTATAATGTTCTATATCGACTTTTCTAATCACTGTCATAAGAAAATATGGGTTATGCGACTGAAAACTTAAAATTAGAGCTGTCAAAAAGGGTCGGCCCAGCCCCACCTGACCCAAGTCTCGCGGGCCAAGGAATTTGATGGGCTAGGCGGGCCGACCCTTCATTTGGAAGGGCCTGAAAGTGCTCAACTCAACCCAACCCTAGAAGGGCCGAGGGTTTGGGCAAGTTAGCCTTTCTTTTTTCATTTTTCTTTTTTGTTTTTTTTTTGTTTTCAAACTTAAAATTCTATAACATCAAGAAAATGAGAAGATTTTCTTTATAGCTATACTATTTTAAAGAGAGCTTTTATATTGTAAATTCTTTGTAAGTACGTTTTTTTTATTTCTTTTAATCTATAGTGAATCAGCTGCTTCGTAGAGTTTTCACACAATTTTGTAGCTCAATTACTTAGAAGCGTGATATAATCGACTAATGCATAAACATATATTTCACGAGTTGAAATCACATTCTTTAACAGAGAAGAATTTATTTTATTAAAATATTAGGGAGAATAAAAAATATACCATAAGATCTTATACTTTATAGTATAAGATCATGGAGGACTAAAGATGCAATAGTAAATGATTAAGAAAATAAAAATCAAAGGACAACAACAACTCAAATAAAGACTCACATATTGAAATAAACTGACTTCACTGAAGATAAAAACTAAATAAAAGAAAACAGATAAATCCTTCTCTAGACAATCAAATCAGTGACCCTTTTTAACTGCAGAAGCTTTTGCATCATTGAGGAACCTCTCTATTGTATCAAAACTGCTGGAGGAATCATATGCATATGGTTTTTCAGTCGGGGAATAAGCGACAATAGCAACATGTGCTCCCGTTGTAATATAAAGTTCATGTGCTTCCTTGACAACACTTGCCCATAGCTTTTTGAAAGCTACCATGCGTTTCGCTTTAGATGTTATCATCTTCAGCTCAATATTTTGTCGGCATATAATCTTAGTTTGTGTCATTACAACAGTTTTTGGGGAAAGAAGATGGTTTGACAGAATAGGCATGAGAAACTTTGGGAAGAAAGTTGCGCAATTTATAGGTGATGATATTTTTTTTTAATTTCGTGATTAAGTCAAGTATATAAATGAATTGCTTATTATGTATTTTTCTTTGAGATTTATAATCCTTAAATATATTTTGACTCCAATTTTGACAGTACATGAGTTACATTTTTTCCTTTCAAGTGTTTCAAAAGATTTACAATCCATAAAATACATTTTGACTCTAGTTTTGACGATACATGAGTTAAATTTTTTCCAATCAAGTGTTTCAAGATATTTACAATCCTTAAAGTACATTTTGACTCCAATTTTATCGGTACATGGGTTACATTTTTTCCATTCAAGTGTTTCAAGAGATTTACAATCCTTAAGATACATTTTGACTCCACTTTTGTCGGTAGACGAGTTGCATTTTTTCCATTAAAGTGTTTTAAGAGATTTACAATCCTTAAAATACATTTTGACTCCAATTTTGACGGTACATGAGTTACACTATTTCCATTCAAGCATTTCAAGAGATTTACAATCCTTAAAATACATTTTGACTCCACTTTTGTCAGTACACGAGTTGCATCTTTTCCATTAAGTGTTAAGAGATTTACAATCCTTAAAATACATTTTGACTCCAATTTTAGCGGTACATGAATTACATTTTTTCCATTCAAGTGTTTCAAGAGATTTACAATCCTTAAAATACATTTTGACTCTAATTTTGGCGGTACATGAGTTAAATTTTTTCATTCAAGTGTTTCAAGAGATTTAAAATATTTAAAATACATTTTGACTCGAATTCTAATTATACATGGGCTATTTTTTCCATTCAAGTGCTTCAAGAAATTTACAATCCTTAAAGTACATTTTGACTCCAATTTTGACGGTACATGAGTTGCATTTTTTTCATTAAAGTGTTTTAAGAAATTTGCAATCCTTAAAATACATTTTGATTCTAATTTTGATGGTACCCGGATTACATTTTTTTTCCATGTCTTCTAATTTTTCCAAAGTTACTCCAGTTTAAAAATTGGCTATTTTTAGTTAAAAATTTTAAACTCCTTTAGATTTATAAAATAAGTAACTCATAATTTTTTTTCCATTTTTTTGCATTATTTATACTAGTTTAATTTATTTTTTTCATAATTCTATGTATCCTCTGTGTCAATATGCAGTAATGTGCACTAACGATTAAATAACTCTAATGCTTATATTTGTTATTAGATTTCTTTTTATTATGTGTATTATAATATTATTTTAAGTCTATAATTTAAATTTTAAGAAGGAAAATTTACATACTTAAACATAACATAGCTATTATATTTATAAGGGAAAATTATGCAGTTAAACAAAATATCAATAGTCATCATAGGAATAGTTTGTTATAATTACCACTCACGACTAACATTAACCATTAATCAGGTGGGTTGACTTCGAGTTTGTATAATTAGTCACATTTGTATAATTTGCAACTAACAATTCTTCGTTTGATTTGTATTTGTATACGATGGTTTGTATTTGAATATGACGATGATTTCCTTTGATTTTTCAGTTTTATCACCATATACATTTAATCTTTTTTTGTATAAAAGTTTGTATGAAAGCGTAGTTTTTTGTATAATAAAATTTAGGGGAAAAGGGCAAATATACCTCCAAACTATCGTAAATGATATGGTATACAGATACCCTCCGTTATATTTTTGGGACATTAGAGCCCCTACCATCCAAAAACTAGAGCATATATGTCATTCACTCTATAATAGTTTTTTGGTATAACAAATATTGGGTTCACTTAAATGTGTTCAAATTACATTAATTAATTGCATCCCCTATTACCTTTTATTACTGATCTCAAGGCTCTGAAACCCATGAGCCTTGTAAGGCACAGGGCTGCTGAGCCTTACAAGGCTAAAAGGCAGCCGCGCCTTGCAAGTCTTGCAAGTCGCACGAGGTTTCGCACCTTGCGGCGGATACCTTAATTTAAGCGAATTTAAACAGCGTCAAAGAAAGTTGCCCTTTTGGTTTGATAATTAATTTTATTGTCCTTTTGAAATTATAAAAAAAAAATCTTTCCCTTTTGACTTCGGACTAAAATTCTAGTTTAAAATGTCCGAAATTTATCAGACTTTAAGCACTTTTTTCTACAACTTTAGTCTTGTATGGCTGAAGGGTTTCTAAAGTTGGTATATTTGCAAAAAATGAAAACTCTCGGCTACAACTTAATTAAATAGCGATCTCAAAAATCGTGTATTTGTGCACTTTACCTTAGTGAGAGGCTTATCTAAGGGTGTGCATATTTTGGGTACAATCGATAATTCGAAACAAAAGAAATGCTACTTATTTATCAGTATTGAATTATTAGTTTAACGGTTCTGTAATGATTAAGTGTTTTTATTATCGAGTTATTAATTTTATAACGATTAAGAATATTTTATTAACAGATTAATCGATATTTCGAGAATAATTATTATAAAATTAGTCTAATTTTACACCAGTCAAAACGATGTTTCCTTGTTCTTACACTCTGTTTGGATCATTGTTACCCATTGTTTCATAATGTATTGTATTGTATTATACTCTATTGTACTGTATTGTGTGGTAGATATAATGTTTGGTTAGACTGTTTTGTTTGTTGTTGTTTACTAACATTTTTATTGTTTGGTTTGATTGTATCGTATTGTATTGTAATTTATAAATTTACTAAAATATCCTTATTTATTCTAGGGTAGGAGGTTTGACTAAAATTAAATAATATAAGGTAAAGGGTAAAATAGTATTATGAAATATTATGTAAAGATATAATTGGAAAAAGAAATTAAGTAACAATGGAAACACACCAAATTGGTTGTTCCATAAAATGGGGGTTTTCGTTGTTACGTAACAATATAATTTAACAATACAATACAATACATTTTAAGTAACAATCAAGATTTTTTTTTATTTTTTATTTTTGGCCGATTGCTTGCAATCTAAGATGTAACCAAGGAGTAAGGCTTAGTCCCCCTCTCCATTCAATGAAATACATCTGCCAGGGATACCATCTGGAATTTTTTTATTTTTTTTAAAAGGTATAGAAATGATACAATATAATACAATGGGTAACAATGATCCAAACAAAGAGTTAATGTTCATTGCATGTAGTATTATTTGAATGTTCACACTTCACTGAATATTGTATTAGCTATGTTCGCAAATCGCACAAATAACTTTTTTATCAGTCAATGTAGCTTGAAAAATGCTTATTCAATACTTAACTTGTCGGTAATTTATTGATGCATGATTTTAATTTTTTATATAATGACTAAATTGAAAACTGAATCCTTAATGAATAATAGTTGATTAATTGATAAACGATATTTAACAATTTTCTAATGTTTTAGCGTACCTGCACACCAATAACCTTCAAATTCGAATTACCTATATTAGTGTGTGCATATAGTTATCTCTTTCTACCTAATGACATTTTTAGTCTAGATATGCGAGATACATGTATCTGGTGTGATGTATCCCAGATACACGAGCACGATAAGAGAGTGACAAGCAAGATGGGAGGGAGGCGAGAGCGTGAGATTTGTCTATGTATCCTAGATACATGCGAATCAACTTGGATAGAGTGTACCTAGAACAATTTAACTTAATTTTGAGTTCATATATTCCGAGATACATGTATTTGGACGTACTAAAATATTAGAAGATTCAAAATATTATAATATAGCATACATTTAAGTAAGGGAACTTAGCTTATATACTAGTGAGATTGTTGTAAGTTACCTTTAAATAAAAAAAATTGGCCCATGAGCCGACCCCGGCCCCAATTAAGCCTCAAGGGCCAAGGGTTTATATGGGTTGGGCTTATAAGCCCTAGTTTTAAATGGGCTTGAAAAATTCTATCTCAACTCTATCTCAATAACGGGTTGGATTGGGTCGGCCCTATGGGCTAAACTTATTTTGACGGCTCTACTTAAAACCTTGGCTTCCTAGTTGTAATGTAATATCGTGAGTTATTCTTTTTCGCAATTATCACAAATATATATTTGATAACTATGTAAGAAGTAGTATAAGTCACAATAATTAATAATGTAAAATACTTAAAAGAGATATAAAAAAAAACTCATTTTATTTATAATTTAAAAAGTGAAACATAAATTGAGACGAAAGAGTATATGATAAATTTGTTTCTTTATATTTGCCGTCCTGGCCGGTGGAATTTTCTCTTGCACTTTCCAAATATTCTAATCATCGAATTATGAATATAATACACCTACAAGTGCTATCAACTAATTTAAATGGTTGTAAAGTTTTTTTAAAAATAAGGGAAATAACTGTTTTAATTCCAAGTAGAGAACAAGTTGCATTTTACAATGTTCGTCTGTTTCATGCGCTCCAAGCCTCCAACCTACCTTATTTTCACTCCATTTATGTAGTCGCTACCCCACATTACTCCCACCACACATTCCATAGTATTCATTTAGATTATATATATAAATGCTTTTAGAATAATATTTTTTACTTACGTATTAAATATAAAAATCAGGTTAAAAAAATCCATACTAATTAGTTTTTTGAAAAGGTATTTTCCTTTCTATTGAACACACCTTGAGAAGTTTCTCAAAGGAACTATTAAAATCTTGTTGTATAAACTAATAATCACATATGGTATTGAATATTAATTTTCAGAATCTATAATGGATTGAGATGCAATCATTCTTTTGTATAAAGGTTTTAAGTGAAGAATATGAAGACACGTTCCTAGCATAGTGTAAAATAACTAGTTACTTATGTTCGAGTGAAATAAGTTTGATATTCCTTCGTATTGTGGAAGAGTCCAACCTTGGATGGAAAAGAGGAGATAGATGATTTTTTTTTAATAATTTTGAACAATTCTTTCTTTATGAATTAGTTTTTAAGATTAAGATCAAGATCAAGATCAAAGATCTTTATGATAATAACTTGGTTGTTATTATTACCATTTAATATTATTTGTAATAAAAAAAGGTCTAGTAATTTACCAATTAAACAATCTAATTGTGTGATTATTTTATACACTTTTTGTGCTTGGAACATAGTGACACATGCACTGTTTCATCACGAGAATTACTATATCCTGACCCCACAAATCCCTTCTATATCTTGTTACGACCCAGATCGTCGTGATTGACACCCACACTAACACTCCGGTGGGAGAACCAATACTATAACCCAAATCAAGCAACTAAAGCAACAAATAAGACATTTAAGTCAAACACTAAGGAAATAAAAATAGAGTTCCCATAAACTCAAACAAAAGTCTAACAATAATAACTAACAATGCGAAAGAATAGCCTAGAACCTGAAAGTCAATGTACCAAAACATTATAACAATGAACCAAGTCTAAACAAGAAAGGGATACAACCCCAACTAATGAACTAATCAACTAGCTAAAACAAATGTCTAAGTCCAGAAATGGTGGACATAGACGAAAGAGAATCTCATGGTAACCCGGAAGAATTGGCTCACCCTTGAATTCAAAGCAACAATCACTGATCTTCTAAGCGAGGTCTGTCAATAGCCGCTTGAAGATGCCCTGTACTCAACAAAAATAAGAGCAAGTGCAGAATTAGTAGACAACCACAGTGTACTGGTAGGATCACGCGGCTATCCCACTAGTGCAACATAAACAAGTCAAACAACATTATAGCCACATGCATATATATCAACATATACTATATTATCAACATTCACGAACAACGAACAACTTCACATTTATATGTCAAATCATTGGTCCTCTCATGGAACCCAAACCCAAACAGTTAGCATGCTGGAATGTGGCAACCGATCCAAGTTAGTTATGCTGGAACGTGGCAACCAATCTCATTCACACACCACAATCACAATCACAAGTATATCATCAAGATCATACATTTAAGTTATCATTTCATGGCATTCATCAATTCTCTATCTCATTTACAACAAGTGTGATCAACATTGCAGCATTCATACATATACAAGTATCATAATGAAGTAAGAACAAGCATACATCACACAATCATAGAATTACAACCATCACCTACCTTGAAACAAGCTTGAAACCCTAAGAAACTTGATCTTTCCCTTTTCGGATTTGTTCCGTTTGTTCTTTGTCTACAAACAATCAATATAATACGAGAATCAATGAACAATCATTAATTACTCGGATTACGAACAATTCTATGAACCCTAGATCAAACCCATGATCTCAATTATCCAAATTAGGGTTGTTTCCACCATAGAATCTATAACAAAACCCTTCCCCATCAATATTCACCCATTCTATTACGTTCTACGGATCGAAAAATGGATTCAAGGAGTGAAAAAAACTTGTCTTTAGCCTCAAGAATAGTGAAAAACGAGTAGGAGTCGCCTAGGGTTCGTTCCTTAGCTCTAAAAATAAAAAAGTGCATAATGAGGTCGTTTAGGGGTTTACTTACGGCTTTAAGTCGCGTCGGTCCCGCTGCAGTGGCCCTCACCCCGCTATAGCGGCCCCACCAAAGGGACCAGAACCCACGCCCCAGCGGCTTCCTAGTAACAGTGAGCTATTCGTCTTTCATCTATGATTTTTAGTCTCATCGTACTCGCCACAGCGACCATCATCCCTCTGCGGCAGCCACACTAGAGTGACAACTATCCCGCCAAAGCGGTCCAAACGGAACCAGAGAGCTAAATTAAAGAATTCCAAAATCCCATTTCACAACACACCTCTAGCCCACGACGATCAGAAAGCACTATTTACGCTAAGGTCGATTCCGGGAGTTCTACTCGCCCGAATTCAATTCCGTATGGATTTCTTAACGAGTTATCTAACTACTCATGTAATCAAAACCATAAGTGATCAACCCGATTGTTACCAGATTTCTTTACACCTCAAGGACTCCGATTTCGTCCAAATCTGAACAAGGTTAGGAAAATCCAAATACTACGAAAAAGTTTTCCGGCCCCAAATTTTCCCCCGATGGCTTTTCTATAACGACGGGAATAGGTCGTTACATATCTACTATAAATATAAATAATTCTTCAATTCAACCTCACTTTGATTGTCCACATTTTTCAAATCAATTATTTTTCTCTTTCATTCATTTTCATTGGTTAATTTTCCTTTCTAAAGGGAGAAAATGAGTTGTCTTTTTTGTAGGTCATATTACGCATACTCAAAAATAGAGAAGGAAGACCCTAAAGAGATGCAACATAGAAGAGCACACTTCTTGATTTACAACATAGAAGAGCAACATAGAAGAGCACACTTCTTGATTTACAAGTCTCTAAAGAAATCAGATTTTTTGTGTCAGCCAACATGGTTGAAAGTGAAAACAAGTAAATTGAAGATCAAGATTGGTGGAAAATTAAATAAGATGAGGAAGAGCATCTTATTAATATTTTATTCTACTAAAGTTGTGGCTTTTAAGCAATTTACTTCTCAATTGAGACATTTGTTTAAGAGTAGACATGCTATGGTTACTCTTCCACCAAAGTTCACTTGAAGTTTCCTTTTAATTCTGAAAAAAAAAAAAGTGGAAATAAAAAGAGGTTTGCTTCCCGTATTAGTGATACCTTTTGATTGTTCAATTATTTTATTGCTTGATTTATAGTTTCTTTTGTAAGTTATAGTTACATAATTATGTTGTTATTGTCATCGATTTTGTAATTCAGGGAATTAAGTATCATTGGAATATAAGGTGACGTCTTCGTAATATCTCAAAGGCACAACAATAAATGAAAAGAGGAAGATCATAACTAGGGGTGGCAGAATAGGTAATTAATATGGGTATCCGTTCATATTTATCCATTTTAAATGGGTTGGATATCCAACTCATTTTAAAATGGGTAAAAACGAATAATATTAATATTACCCATTTAAAAGTGGATAGTTAAATGGATAAAATGGGTAAAAGATGTGTATTCACACAAACAAAAATAAAAGTGATAAAGGGTGAAGTAGTAAGAAAGTCTTTTTTTTAAAAAAAAATAAAATGAAACTTACTTTTACATTTCTTTGGGATAGGAGGGTGGGGGGGATTGGTAGGGGGTTGGGGGGGCTGGTAGGGGGTGGGTTGGTAAATTTTTTTTTAGAAAAAATTATTGGAAAAAATTTTAAATTTTGTAAAAAAAAATTTGCATAGGGTGTGGAGGGGGGGGGGGGGGG
>JAJOOR010037621.1:0-12311 GCA_036250505.1 Solanum acaule | reverse complement strand
CCCCCCCCCCCCCCCCCCCCCCCCCCCCCCCCCCCCCCTCAACATCTACAATATATACATAAAAAATAATTTTAATCAGGAATAAATAGTAATATTTTCTGCCGAAGGAGGTTCGGATGAACCCCGTAACAGAAGGCTGGCTCCGCTCCTGCTTCTAATTGATCTACTTGTTACTTCTGATTGACATATTTGATACGCGTTAGTTATTAAACTATGCCTATTGAATTGTGTGGTTAAACCTTGGGAATTGTGTATTGTAATACTGTTAGGTTGGGCTGATTTCTGTGCAGGTTATAGTTTGAGGAGGTTCGGTTAGGATGAAAGAGTATTCGATCTCTAGTTAATTTGCCTTGATTATTTGGTTACTTGTTGAGTAACATGTTGGTTGGTACTCACTCCTCGCTTCTACACTTGTGTAGTTCTCGAGCCTAATACCGTGTGATTACTCTTCTTCTTCCCCTATTTTTCGAGGCTTGTCAAGGACTTTTGAGAGGTAGCTGCTTGTCACCCGGCATGCCCTCTTGTTTCTTATTTTATGCTTTGTTCTATTTGAGAAACAAAGACATTGAGACTTGTAATTATCTTTCATTTTCACACTTTATGTATTAGTGGCTTGTATACGTAACAATCAGGTTATGGAGCTATAATAGAATGAATAAGTTTTCCGTTTTTTATCTTATTCTTGTTTTACTTTCCGCATTTCTTTCGTTTCGTTAGGTTGAGGCTGACTTGTCTTGGTGGGAATAGACAAATGCTATCACGTCCATTTTTGGGTCGTGACAAGGGGTGGTCAGGGGTTGGGCGGGGTAAATAAAAAATTGAAAATTTTAGAATTTAAACGATTTTTCAAAAAAAATAATAAATTGAAGTTTTTATTTTTTTTGGTTGGGGGGAGGGGCTGGTTTGGGGGTAGGGTGTAAAAAGGTGAATTTTTCTAAGAAAGAAAACTTTAAATTCTTTATTTTTGTTTTTGGATGGGGAGGGTAGGGGTTTGGGGTGGGTGAGAAAAAAAATTGTAATTTGAGGTTGGAGGAGAGTTTTGAAAAACGTTTTCCTTAATTTGTTAAGGGAAGTCATTTTCCTTTTTGAGGATAACAATTGATTTGGAAAATATTTTCCAAAATATTTAAGCCAACCAAAAATGAGAAAATTGAAAATATATTTTCCTTCATACCAAACACACCCCAAGTTGGAACAATTTGTCCCAATAAAAGGTTTAGCATTGCAAAATACACTTTCCACACTGAAGGTTATATAAACATGGACATTAATTATCCTAAATGCATATACTTCTATGCATATTGTCAGAAAGTATTTCCTCTATTATTTTGTAAATTTTATACAATTAGAAATTTAATTTATCATCTACTGGCATATTGAAATTTGGTGCTAGAGGTTTTTGGACTAAATGACCTTTTAATTGTCCCAAATTTAAGTATTAAAAAATTCAAATGAAATTCAAATAGAAACATCAATTTATCAATTTTTTGTTTGACCGGATGCTAGGTGTCTAAGCAATTTATCTTTGTAAAGAAAGAGATCTTCGTATACAATTTATAATTAACTTGTTATAATGGACATACCACATATATATATATATATATATATATATTAAATAACTTAGAAACAAATTCTTTTTTTATGTCATTTTTGAAACTGCTTAAAGTAAGAAATGGTATTAATGTGAAAAATCGTGTCGCAAATTATCAACATAATAAGTTGATACCAAAAAAAAAAAAAACCCAAGAACTAGAAGGATATTGATATCTAATTAAAAATTTTGATCATGATAAAAAAATTGAAACATCGAAGTAAAACATATACAATTAACAATATCATCTATAAGAAAGTATTACGTACAATATATTTCATTTTTTTATGTAGGCACCTAACATAGCTATAGAGAGTTTTCTTAAACATACCGATGAGTTGTTTGCTTTCTCTTCCCCTCTTTCTTCTTGATTTTGTTTTCCTCTTTCCATGATTGTAACTGAAGAAAAGCAGCATAAAAAGTCAAAAATGTTGTAACCATTCACTTGTTGTCAATTTTTTTTTTTCTCACAAACAGATTTTCATCTTTAGTATTTGTTAGCATTTGTATTTTCAACACAACAAAAGTATAGTCTATATTATTCTTATTAATTTTGTTGAGATCATATAACATGTTATGGCGTGAAAAAATATTCATAATATCCCAAAGTTGTTGCATTTTAAGAAAAGGAGTTAATAATAAGATGAAGGAAAAAAACAAGTCCCAGATATTCAAGAAAACAAAACCTATCACTACAAATATCTTTCCTGTTTTTATGCCTCGTATATTATTTTATCTACCCTCCCCATCGTGTTCTTTCATAGTACAAGTTAGACTAAGACTTGTGGAGATTGTTAGCTTGTGAATGAAGATGATGTCTGATGCAAAGGGAGCCTACGAGCAATAGTAAAGTTGTCTCCATGTAACAAATAGATCATGGGTTTGAGCCGTGAAAGAAGCCACTAATGTATCTACAGCACCCTCCTGGGGTGTGACATTCCACGAACCCTACTAACGTTGGATGTTTTGTGCACGAGGCTACTTTGTTTATGGGACATTCATGATGTTTCTTGTTATTCATAGTTCCCCTTAGATCTTACTGTTGGAGTTTGTTAAATATTTGACCAAGACTTAAAGTGCTTACTTTTAACAAATTTTAACAGATCAAAACAACTTAGAAGAAGAATCTTTAAGAGATAATTTCAAAAGAAAAATCTTTCTGTTATATATCATTGAGTCGTAATGAAAAATGGTAGAAGATAAAGAAAACAAGAGAGTTTGAAGATGAACTTACCTTTTGACGGTTTGAAGTTTAGCAATATTAGAAGCCCTTGTTTGAGAAATAATGGCAAAGAGAGTTGTTTGCTAATGCTAAATGAAGTGTAGTTGAAAGAAGAATGAAATAGGTAGATCTAGATTTACAATAATTTCAAGATTATATACTAACATACAACTCAACTCATTGACTTTAGAATTATTTATCATCTTAATATATGTATTCACATGGGCAGATTGTTGTTTATCATTAGTTTGTTTATTCAACTTGTCGTAATTGGCTAACGATGAATTTCAGTTGAGACTTTCATCAAATAAACAAGAATCAAATTGATTGACAGTTCATCCAATAATTATATTAAAATCCAAGGAGCAGAGCTGTTGAAAAAAGCAAGTGGTTGCCATTTTATATAAAGTTCAGTGAAGACTTTCATCAAACACATTGTAGACAGTTTTGAACAGCCAAAAAATCTAAGCATTTACTATGCCAACTAGAACCAAAGTTGGAAAGAATCGACCAAATTGGTAAAATATTGAAAAAACAAAATGGTATCAAACACATATTTCCATTATAACAATTAATCAGAACAACACGCAACAAAAATGGAGAAAAAACTGTTCTAGTCCGGTGTAGACCGAGGAGAATTTATCATGGTGCACGTGAACCTATGACCTCACCCCCTGAACTAGGTATTTTATGAATTACAATGTCTCCGGTCCTCTTCTCTTGTGTCTAAGTTTAGTGTAGTGTGGTGAGGTTTTGCCTCACAGAAAGAGTGGGAATTAATCTAATATTATTTGTTGTTCCCCCATGATATAGAAAAGAGTGAATGGTGAATTATTTACCTTAACACTTTCTTTTCTCTCCTTTCATTAGTGATGTATCCATGTTCTAGAAATTCTAAATTCGCTTCTCTCTTAGGTATAGACTTTTTATTAGTAGTAAAGGCCTCAGAGAGGAAAACACAGGTGTAGACTTTTTATTAGTAGTAAAAGCCTCAGAGAGGAAACCACAAGTCAATCAGTTATCTTACTAATCCTAATGAGCCGAGGATATAAGTTATATACGAACAAGAAACAGAAAAAAATAACCAAATTTGATACAATTGTAGTCACACTACATGCTATTATTATTTGAAATAAGAAATGATATCAAATCTTATTGCTTCAAAGTAACTTGATGATCTTGCTCTTTGTTTTGCAAATCAATTAAATACATTGAGTTACACATGGTCTTGGCAACTTGCCTCACAGAAAGAGTTCCTGGAGCAATATCAAATCTCTTAGAGTTGATACACCTACACATCTTGATTTTAATGTTCTAACGGGAGTTACTCCATGTATGCTGTGTAGACAGTAAAATTCGCATCGAGAAAACAATAATCAAGAACGGAAAATTATGCAACAATTGTTTTATTGATTCAAAGTGCGAGTGTTACAATCTCTATGATTCCTCTGAATTTGCCTTTTCGAATATAAATTCAAGGGCTCTTGAGCTTCTTCTTGAATCTTTGATGAACTTAGACTTTAACTTTATCTTGATCTTGATCTTGATCTTGACTTGAACTTTATCTTGATCTTGACTTCTAGTTGAATTCAAGGGATTCGAGCTTGATCTTGAATCTGGTGGTCTTGATCTTGATCGTTCTTGATCTTGACTTGAACTTTATCTTGATCTTGAACTTGATCTTGACATGATCTTGACTTGAACTTTATCTTAATCTTGACTTGAACTTTATTTTGATCTTGACTTCTAGATAAATTTAAGGGCTTCGAGATTGATCTTGAATCCGGTGGTCTTGATCTTGATCGTTCTTGATCTTGACTTGAACTTTATCTTTATCTTTATCTTGACTTGAACTTTATCTTGACTTCTTGAATGACTTGAACTTTATCTTGACTTCTTGAATTCTTAAACTTGTAGCTTGTAGATAAATTTGTGGCTTTTGATGCACGAGTTTTCTCTAGCTTCTTGTTAGAATTCTTGGTTCTCTATTCTGAATTATGAGGACCCCTATTTATAGTTTTAGAATAGAGGAGTTGTGATAGGAACATGATTCCCTTCGGCCAATCAGATTTAAGTGACATGACATATGGGTTTTATGGAGCGAGCTTTAATTAAATTCATATTTATTGGATTTAAATAATTAACTCAATTATATTAATTCATAATATTTATTTGGACTAAAATATTCATGAATTTAATATAATCCAAATCATTTAATAAATTTATATTTAATAAATTTTAAATGATTACAATTGCTTGACGTAAAACTGGTAGTGGATTCCCTCTCGGATGATTTCCGAGTGATACATCCCGGCTGCTCTAGCCACACTTGAATAATTCCAAACAACAGATTCTTCATCCTTGTCCGAACCTTGGTGCATTAGATTTTTAATGAGACTCTTGTCCGTTGTTTCACAGCTATCGGAACAACATGATTTAACCATAATAGTTATATATATGTATTCAACATCAAGACTTCAACATGTTTAGTCCACATTATGAAACATAAGATAAATTTATCCCAAAGGAAATAGGAGACAGAAACTAGGGAAAACAAAAGATTAAGATGATCATTTATTGATCAAAGTCACTGAGGCAACACTTCCAAAAGAACACAACAAAAGACAGATAGCATTTCTCGGAACACTAACCATATGCTTTCTACATTGAGCTTGAAATCACCCTCCGGGATAGTTTGTGCTTGTCACCTTAGAGTTGGAACCACCATCTGGTGACTGCTCAAACTTCACCTCATTTAAGATATTTTTTCGAATTTCATGTCTACAAAAGCTCATCAATCCTATGGTTAATGGACTTAAAGTTGCCACCTACAGAAAAGAAGCCACGGTTAGAAGAATATTAGTGATTAAAATGAGAGTCTATCCAAAATTGGAAAATAAGTAACTAGGATGAAGAATGTTGATATTCATGACAAATTCAATACTTCTGTAGCTTGTGGCTCTTGCACAATTCTTTAAACATATGTATCACATTTTGTATCTTAAGGCCAATATAAGTTTTTATATGCATGACGTACCGTTTTCTTCCTCCTCCTATCTTTCTCTTTCATTTCTTCTTTCCATGATTGTACTTCCCAATAGTCAATACCAAAGGGTCTGATGTATAAAATGTGCTTAAAGCTTTATGAAAGTCATAGAAGGAAACAATTATGCAGATATAGTCAGACATATAAAAAGTCATTTTCGGGATATTGATCAAGGTCAAACATCAAATGGTGCTTACAAAACGTTATCCCACAATGTTAATTTACACACAAAAAAAGAAGAAGAGTAGTTTATAAGATAAGAAGAAAACAGATATAGGTCAGGGGCAGATGTATATTGTTGAGACATAATATAATCTCATGTATATTTCAAATATATTTTCTCAAATATAGTTAAACTTGCTTATAAAAATCAGTCATGAGGTGCAGCCATATTTCTACTTTAGTATTCACACTTCATAGACATTTCAGTTGAGGCTTTCATCAAATACATTGTAGACATCTTTTGACAAGAATTAGGACAGCAAAAGAATGGAGAAGAACCTGTTCACACATAATGCTTAAGAAATACTTAAAATAACGGCATATTGTTCCAACCAACGACCTGAAGCTCGTCCCCTCCCATCACTTCTTCAACATATTCCTTAATCTTCCTAGCAGAATCTACAAGTTTAGGGCTGTCTAGAAGTTTGATAATTTTCAATGAACAGATATCCCTGAAACTAGGCGGAATCTTCTCAAGCATACAACATCTCTGCAGTTCTAATTTCTCAAGCGCGGGAAAGGATTCCTCTCCAACCTCCCACTTGGCAAGAGTCACTTCATCCAACTTCAAACATTTGAGATTCTCAAAGGTGTCGTCCTCCCCCATGTTCCATTCTCCCCCCTGAATGATTGTACGATAAAGGGACAACTCTTCAAGGTTGGACAGTCTCGCTATTGTTGATAGTGAATCAAATGTCAGGGGAAAGCAGTACAACCGCATGTTTTTCAAATTTGAAGGAAAGTGAATATCCCATGGCCGATTTTTCACTACAGAGGGCCCACTGTCATTTGTGTTTGAACTTTCAAAACGTACTGTGAGCTCTTCTAGTTCTTTTAGGCAATCCAATTTCGGGAACCAAAATTTCTCTGTTGAATAATCCCATGATTCCTTGAGATCAAATCCAAGCACTTGAAGATTGGGAAGTGTTTTAAATATATCCTCTGTATCTTTCGAATAGGAAAGCACGAGATGCGCTAAATATGTCAAGTTGTCTAACTTTGTGTCCTCTGCTATCAGTATTGATCCATATGCATCCATATCAAAGAAAGAACAATTACTCACATACACCATTCGCAACTTTACAAGATCCCATATTCTCGGTGACAGTACCAACGTTGATCCTTCGTTATACACCGACAACATTTCTAGCTTCCAGAGGTTTGAGAAAGACAAAGGCAGAGATTTAACTTTTGTCCCAATGCTTAAGAACCTTAAATGATTTAACATGCATATTTCATTCAGCATAGAATCATTCACCGTGACAAAAGGGTTATAATAGCTCAACACTCTAAGTAGCCTCAAGTGTCTTAGGTGACATGTATCGTCCAGCTTGTCTCCAATTATCCTCAAAGAATAAAGATGTTTACCAGAATGCCTTTTCTTATTTGAACCGAACAGGACAGACTTGTTAAGCCCAAAGAACTCGCTCTTACAATCAGTGATCACTATACGTGGCATCAAATCTGAAGAAGAAAGTGAAGCACTTGAACTTATCCGATCAAAGAACTTTTCCTTCTTTGCTTTTATCAAACAAAAGTCATGCACAAGATCATGAAGTTGACAAGTCGGGTGATCACCTATTTCATTGAAAAGAATTACCAAGCTACTGGAAGTTAACTTATCCAAATAAACCTTCATCACTTCTTCCACACTCTTCATCTCTGTCTTGTTCCACTAGTCCTTCAGAACGCCATACAGCTTTCACCATATAGATTATCGTTGCAGTGTCCTTCGGAAAACTTGCAAGGTAAAGAAAGCATGGCTTGAGGTGATCTGGTAAATGGTCATAACTTAATTCTATAACCTTCATCACTTCCACTTCACTGTTCAAAATAAAGGAACTCAAATTATTTTGAACTTCAAGCCATATAGTGTTTTTCTTTTCCTTCCTTGCTATGACTCCCGCAATTAGATCAACCACCAAAGGAAGCCCTTTACAATTTTGGGCTATTTTTTTACCAACATCAAATAGATCATCAGGGCAACTCTCTTTTCCAAATGCTCTTTTCTCAAATAATTCCCAACTTTCTTCTAATCTTAGCAATCGAAGGTTAAGAGGATCAGTGTAACGTTTTCCATGCAAAGCCACTTCTGTTTTTCGAGTTGTCAAAATAATTCTACTTCTTTTCTCAACTTCTAGAAAAGGTCTTGTTAACTCATCCCATGTTGCGGTATCCCACAAGTCATCTAAGACAATTAGGTACCTTTTTCTATACAGTTGTTTCTGTAGCTTATCAACAACATCAATATTCTCACTCAATTTTGAATCCAAGTCACTAACTTGATTAAAAATTGTATCCAACAACTTCTTCTCGTCATATTCTTGGTCGACTGTGCACCATGCGTGAAGGTCGAAATGACTAGAAACTGATTTATCATTGTATACTTTGTAAGCCAAAGTACCCGGCATACCAGTGATCGAAATGACATCTAGATCTACCGGTCCACTGGTGAGCCTTTGAATTATCAAGTTTGTCTCCTCATCAAGACCTACAATTATTTTACCAGTTGTCAATGTCTAGCTTTCAACTTGATTCTTGGGAGTGTTTACAACAATTAGGCTCTTGTTCTTGGGAATCTTCTCAGCTAAATTGGAGATGTCTTCTTTGATAAGATTGATCTTTTTTATGGTAATGAGAAGTGAGAAAATAAGATGTAAGAGACCATTATTTCGAACAATAATAGAATCAATGAAATCTTTTGTCTCATATGCCACATTTAAAACATGCCCCCAAAGATCTTTATACTTGTTTTGCTCAGTATTCACGAAAAAAGATCTTATTGATTCTAGGTCTTCTTTCACAGACCCAATTTCTTCTTTTATCAAAGCAATTGCATAAGCATTGGAATCTAGCAAATCATTTAAGTGTATGTGTAGCAGATGCATGAAGAGTGGTCCATCACTTATGGGGAAGAAACATTGAGATGAGTCGGGGGCTTTCAGATAAACATGTTTGAGATATTCCTTGAGGAGTTCAATATTTTCCTGCAAGTCTAGAGTGGCACAGTTTGTCTCATCGGTACTCTCTTTCTTCATTGGTTTCTCTTCTAAGCCACGAACAAAAGTTATTACCTCCCTGGTGAGTACTCCAACACGTGCCAGGAAATCAAATAATTTGTCAAGATGAATAAAGTCTGTGGGCACATCAGTAAGAATACTTAGTAGGAATTCCACCATGACGTGAATGTTTCGAGCCCCTGAAGTTCTAGCGGTAATAACAGTTACCATGTGCTCTTGCAGATGAATTAGACATTCCCTAAGAATATCTGGAGAGGTTTCTAGAAGCTGCTTAATGAGGTGTCCAACTTCTGTTGAAGTTGAAGCTTTCAAATTTGTACAACATATGTGCATAACCTCTAGTTCAGTTGGAATGATCTTCAAGAGTAGATGTGCTAGCTTGAAGAGTCGAGAGTGTGTAACAAATTGACACAGTGAAACACCAACCACACTTATATTAATACCCTTTATCTCAACTTACAAGTAATAGCTATATTGAAATCCCTAGAATCAGAAATATAAGAGGAAATTGCAGAAGTAGTAAAACTAATGATAGAAGAAGAAGGAGGTGAGGAACTTAGAAGAAATTGAGAGAGAAAGAGTGTTCGGTGATAACAAAAAGTACTCTGCCCTGCACTGCTCCACTCATGATGCTTTATGCCTACTGCTTTGCCAATTTTACCCCTTTTCACGTGAACTTCCCCCTTTCCACACGTAATCCCCAAGTCTTTTAGGAGGAATGACCTTTCTAGCAGTCTTACGTGGTAGTCCCATGTGCTCATCCTGAGTGGCATCCCAGTCAACAATCGTCTCATTCACAACATTACTCCCTTCCTGGAAAGCAACCTTGTCCTCAAGGTTGGACTTAGCAAGATCTTCTGTAGTAGGAACACTCAGATGTAGAGGAGTCACTTGCTGATCCGGAGTGCCAACACAACGCTTCAACATAGAAATATGGAAAACATAATGGATTTTTGCAGATTCAGGCAGTTCCAGGCGATAAACAACAGGACCAATGTGTTTTAACACCTAATAGGGCCCAAAATAACGCCTCCCAAGCTTGTGATCTCGCTGCAAGCGTAGAGTATTCTGTCTGAAGGGCTTAAGTTTGACATACACCCAATCACCCACTTCAAGGAAGGTATCAGTCCTAGACTTATCAGTCAATCGCTTCATGCGATTGTGAGCCTTCAACAAATTGTTTTTGAGGATGTGCAAGACTTCATCCTACTGCAATAGATAGGACTCAACCAGTTCGCTCGCACTACTCCCCAAAATGTACCTAGCAACAGTAGGAGGTTCACGACCATATAGTGCTTGGAAAGGGGTCATACCAGCTGAAGTGTGATACGAAGTATTATACCAAAATTTTGCCCATGGCAACATAGTAACCCATTGGGAAGGCACCTCAGCGACGTAGCAACGCAAATATTGTTCCACACATTTGTTAAGAGCCTCAGATTGTCCATCTGTTTGAGGATGATAGGTTGTACTCATGGATAAAGTGGATCCTTGCAAGCGATTAATCTCTTGCCAAAAAGAATGCAACAACCGCGGATCACGATCTGTCACAATAGAACGAGGAGGGCCATGGAGCCCACCACAAAGGCCTCAACAACTGTATGAGTCGAGAAAGTAGATGGCAATGGAATAAAATGACCATACTTAGTGAGACGGTCGATGGCTGTCATGATCGTGGTCTTTCCCTTTAAGCTCGGAAGACAAGTAATGAAGTCCATTGCAATATCCTCAAAGACCTGGTTTGGAATCGACAATGGTTGTAGTAGCCCAACAGGATGTAGGTGAGAATCTTTCATTTGCTGGCATATATGACACGCATCCACAAAAGTTTGTACATCCTTGCGCATCCGTTTCCAAAAGAAATTAGATAACAAACAATGGAATGTGCGCGCAACCCCGGCATGTCCTCCTATAGCAGTAGCATGGAACTCAAGTAGTAATTTATGACGTAAGGGAGAGTCCGAGGGAATCACTATCCTGCCTTTATAAAATAACATCCCTTCTTTGAACTGATAGTCATAAAAAATTTTATCCCTAAGATTCAAGGCTTGTTGTATTGCTACTAACTCGGGGTTGGTCTGATTCAGCTGCTTTAAATCAACCTCTATAGCAAAAGAATTGACTGAAATAGTCATGAGACCAGCCTCTAAAGTAAGCGACAAGGCATCTGCTGTTGTGTTCTATTTTCCAGGCCTATACAAGTTACGAAAGTCATAGCCGACAAGTTTAGTGAGCCATTTTTGTTGCTCAGGGGTCTGTATAGTCTAGGTAGTTAAGTTACGCAGTGATTGTTGATCAGTAAGGATAGTGAACTGATGCCCCAATAGGTACTGTCGCCATTTACTCATAACTTGAGTAATGGCAAACATCTCTCGGTGGTACGTTGAAGCTTGTTGCATCCTAGATCTTAACTTTTGGCTAAAGAAAGCAATAGGGTGGCTTTGTTGTGACAAAATAACTCCAATACCTCGCCCAGATGCATCAGTTTCCACCTGAAACTCCTGACTAAAATTGGGCAAGGCCAGAACAGGGGTAGAGCTTAATCGAGATTTTAAAGTGTTGAAAGCATGTTGCTCAACTGCTGTCCATTTGAAGGAATCCTTGCGCAACAAGTCAGTTAAGGGACCTGCAATAGCTGCATAATGGTGAATAAACCTGCGATAATACCCAGCTAGCCCAAGGAAACTACGAACTTCTTTCACTGATCTTGGTAGAGGCCAACTACCCAATGGTACTAATTTTGTCTGTATCTACTGAGAGTCCTTGAGCAGAGATGATGTGGCCGAGGTAATCAATAGAGGATTGACCAAACAAGCATTTCGAGCGTTTAGCCACAAGTTGATGTTGCCTCAACAACTGCAATACCACTGCTAAATTCTCCAAATGATCACTCCAAGATGCACTATAGACCAATATATCATCGAAAAACACCAGAACAAAGTGACGCATATGTGGACGAAAAATCTCAGTCATAGTAGCTTGAAATGTCAAAGGGGCATTAGTCAATCCAAACGGCATTACTAAAAATTCATAATGACCATCATAAGTACGGAAGGTTGTCTTAGTCACATCCTCAATCTTGACCCTTATTTGATGGTAACCTGATAACAAGTCCAACTTTGAAAAGACTTGAGCACCATGTAATTCGTCAAACAACTCATCAATGGTTGGAATAGGGAAGCGATCTCGAACTGTGATGGCATTGAGTGC
>JAJOOR010037620.1:0-12247 GCA_036250505.1 Solanum acaule | reverse complement strand
AAATTAAAACAAACAGTGTGCTCTTATTCAAATGAATACTCACAGGATTATTTGCAGCTACACCTCCATCAACAAGATCAAATGTACGTATTTTGCCTTGACCATCCTTAGTCTCAAAATAATGTACAGGGAAATAAGTGGGTGCTGCTGAAGTACCAAGAGAAACGTCCGATAGGCGTGCATTCTTAGACACACTTGCTCTGGCCTGTTTAGTGTACATATTTATATGGATATTATTAATATGTAGACATGAATTGAGTAAATCATAATTAATAGTGAACATACATCAGTAGTTGTGAAAATGATGGGTTGAAGGCGTTTGATATCAAAAGTTGGAATAAGTGTATGAGTCAATGTTTGCTTCATAGTAAGATTGCCTAGTTCCGACCTAACCAACGATCTCAAGTATTTGCCATCATACTTTGGTCCACCAAATAAATTTAACATCTTCTTCATGAAGTTGTTGCGGCTTCAACATTACACATATATAAAAATCTGTCATCAGTAAAGTCTTGATCGATACAATTAATGTAACTGAACTTTGAATTTTCTTCATGAAACATAAATAAGTGAGAACCTTAGAGCTTGTTGAATCCACCAATTTCAAATATTGAATTCGCCTTTTAGTTTAGTGTCCAGCAATTGAACTTATAAAAATTAAGAAACAGTAACAAGATTATCAATTATTGTAATTACCTGCTCTGAGGAAAGATTTTAGGGCCGTGTTCCATGTAGAAGTTGTTAATGTCTTTTGCAGCATATAAAGGGCGATTATCCTTGTTTGGAGCTGTGAGCATTGTGGTTACAAGTCCACCTGTACTTGTACCAGCTACCACATCAAAATAATCTGCAATTCTTGCATTCGGTCCATCAAGTTCCTAACAACATAGCCAAAAACAGAGACGGAGCCAGGATTAAGAGTTTGGGGTTCTAAAGAGAGGGATTCAAACCCACAACTCTAGTGTGAAAAGCATTTTCACGGTCCCTTCCTTACCATTGAACTGTCAATCAATTTTTTAGGGAATCACAAGTTAATATACATATATATTTATTTAATTTTCTAATATAAATATAGGATCCACAGAAAAACTATTGGTTCGTCCACCTAGCTCCGCCTCTGGCCAAAAAAAATCTCGAGTATCATTGCATTCAATTATATATGAGTAGATAAAATTGTTGACGAATACGTATTTATATATACCTGAAGTTTAGATTCAAGGAATGCAAGAATAGTGCCAGGAATAATGCCTCTAATGCCACCTCCATCAATGCTTAAAATTGTTACCGTCTTTCGTTTTGTAGCTACACAAGCTATAGGATGTTGCAACAGTACTAGAAAGGTGATCAATACTGCACCTACAAAACTCCTACCCATACTGTGTAGCTGCTTAATTAAAGGCTTATAGCTTGTTAACACACCTATGTCTAGGTGAAGGCATATTTATACCGGAGTTTAAGTTCCATACACACGATATATGGTGTAAACAAGATTTACACACCGTCAGGTCACTTAATTAATTGCATGTAACAATCTTTTTACTTCATATTTGACATACAGTTTAAATTAAAGATATGTCAAATACATCAAAATGTTTTACAATTATGTCATGTGAAAAGTTAAACTCTTGATTTTCACTCTTGTTCGGATCTTAAATGGTGTTAGTTAGAACTTGATGAGTTCTTTTTTTTTCTCCTTCCATATTCTAGGTAATTCACATGTGATTTGATCCTCTTTTTCCGTATGCATTATTGACTCTACAAATTTTAATATTCCATGCATCTACTCCTTAAAGCTCCACGTTACAAATAAAATCTTTCTTTCTCTCCTATTCATCTTGTACGTAATTATGAGGTGTATTCTAATTTCTATGTTACTACTATATAATATCTGGTGATTTGGAGCGTGCATTAATTTATTATGTCGTCAGTCCTTATTTAGCATCGATCACATCTTGAACAATTTTATGATTAAACTTTTACTAATCCTGATCATCAAGCAAATAATCTAAATTGAGTTTAATGAGGTCAAGAGCAGATCCATTCAGGATCTGGCTCCTCTCTAGTGAACCATCCTCCGTTTGATTCAACCTGGGTTCCATGTAAGTTTTGGAGCATATCCTTGTCATTGTACTATACGTTTTCATTGATTTAATTTTAATAGAGTTCAAAATACTATATATGCCAATATAAAATAAAATTTAATCTATTATTATATAGTGTAATTTTTCAACTAAGGGACACCCTGACACCACCACCCACGTTGCATCGCCCGAACTATTAAGGGACGTACAAAGAAAATAGTAGAGTCAGAAATATGGGCTTGGCACTGATTAGCTCTCATCATGATTTGATGGATAAGCTAATTTTTTTGGAAAAATTACTCAAATATACGTCTTATATTTCCCTTATTTCTAATATTTCCTTCTATTTTTAAAAATCTCTAAAATCCCTTATTTCTCTCCTAATTCTAAATTATTTTATAATGTATCCAAACTAGTTTTTAATGTATCCGAGCTACGTATTATGTATTCGGTTTATTTTATAATGTATTCAAGCTACATATTATGTATCCGGTTTGTTTTACCTTTTCAGAGATTAATGTAGTTACAAACTAAATAGGGATAGATTGTAATTTCATATTAAAACTATGTGATTCCTAAAATTTATACCATTTTTTAGCAGAACCCATCTAAAAATGAGGCCTTTTAACTTAGGCACTTAGCCCACATAAGTCTGTCGACCCGTAAGGCTTGAGCGAGGGGGCAGGGAATGTCTAAAAGGGTCAAACTAGTTAGTCAATTAGGTAGGAGTCCTTCAAGTCTTAAAATTGGGTAGAAGTGATAAATAGTATTAATTAGGTTAAAAGATGTTTTCTCAATAGTCCCAAACTTTTAATTTTTACACTTTAGTCCAACAACTATCGTAGTTGTGGGGACAACTTCTTTAGTCATCCGACAACTTTAGTAGTTGTCCAAATAACTTTAATAGTTGTCCAGACAACTTCAGTAGTTGTCCAAACAAGTACGAAAGATGTTATTAGTTTACTCCTTTTATTAATATTAAAAATAAAAAAGTAGAGAAAAAATAAAGAGGCCCACTTTTCCCTTTTTTTAATTGGAAACATGTAAGGCATTTTTAGCTCATTTGCTTGGGCAGTTTCAGGATCCATTTTATTTTTTTAACATATTTACTAATTCTCTGTGTAGTTTGAAAAAATTATATTTTTCTCACTAATTAATAATTTATACCAGATTTTAAGTCAGATACACTTAGATACATATATTTTGCTATCAGATACACTGAAATAGGAGAGAGGTGAGCGAGATAAGAGAGAGGTGGGCGAGATATTCTATGTATCTGATACATATATAGATACATTCCATGTACTATATGAAACACAAATACATATAGAGGACGATCGAGATAGGAGATAGGCGAGGGAGAAAGTCAGATACATGTGAATCCACCTAGATACAATGTATCTAAAACAAATTACACCTAATTTCAACCTCATGTATACGAGATTTATCTGGACACGCCAGATACATATGTATTTGAAGTCCAAATTCTGGTAAGATTTGTAATATTAAAAACTCGCGTGAAGGGAAGTAATTATTTGCTCCTAAACTAGTGAGTTTATGCTATTTAACCAATTAAAATATATATTTAATTAAAAAATTATAAAATATTTTAAAAAGTAGAATTAAAAATAACAAAAAAGGGAGTCAAACATAAAATCTACGCAACTCATCATATATTCATTTTGCAAGCCTTGCAATCAAAGTCTTAACAAATTTAAATATAAAATTAAATTTATGAATAATGTAAGTAAAATTTCTAAGACCTAAACCTTAAAAGAAAGGAATGCTATTGGCTCCATTTATTTTTGTGTGTTTGTTGTAATCTATTCATGAAACAAAGTTAGGTTAATATTTCTATATATTGTTACTATTAATTGTGTTTAGTTTTCTTACTAAATCTATACTTGGAAGAATGGTTGGCTCAAACCAAATAGAAACTACTCAATTCATAGTGGATATTAATAAAAATCTGGGCATCCCTATAAGCAATCCTGGCAACAATAATCTACTATATATGGATGACCAGAAATAAGTTATACTTTGAAATCACAAGATGATCAAACCGCAATTGGTGAGCATGCAAGTGAGACAAGATTACAGATACATAATTTTTGACACACTGTATATCAAACACAGTACACATTACAAAGAGAAAGAATGGGTAGAAGAGTTGTATAGAGAGTGAATAGGTTTAAGAGATTTGGGAGTCTTCTAATGAGCTTGGTTGGCCTTTTACAAGTAAACTTCCACCTGATATTTTTTTTTGGGAAAATTTCAAAATAACAATATTTTAGCATTTAATAGTATCCCTTATCAACACTTTCAATATTTATTTAAAATGTCAATATTTTGGTTTGTTATAAGGATGACTTTTGTATTTATTTAATTTGAAAGAATACAAATCTTTAACAACAGAATGGAAAAAATAAAGGGAGAAGATATTTCATAAAAGGTAACATGCTAAAATCTCTAATCAATTACTATTAGAGTCCTGTCATTTCTCTCTTCTTCATTCAAACATCCTTTCACCATTCTTCTAAAAAAAATCAATATCCATTTTCAAATAACTTCATTGAAATTGAAGTGGAGTTTTCATTGATTTGCGTCAATTTTATTTGGATAAGAAACTGTTGAATTAATTGATTGATATTTCAAATTGAATTCCATCGATTTCTTTTAAAGTTCAAGATTATCAGTGAAAATTGAAAAATTGCTAGGTATTTTTTAAGTTTCGATTATTGTTTTTTTTATGAAAGTAGTTGAATCTGTGTATGTATTTGACATTTGTATTTCAAGTTTGATTTTGATACAAAATTAGTATGAATAAAAAATTTTAATATAAAAATACTTTTTGTGAAAGAAATAAACTAGTGTTTGACTATTTATTTTTAGATTTTTAAGAAAATTTTGTATCCATTATAGGAATTGGTATGGATAAATGGTCATGCTATTATTTTGTAGCCGGTTGTTTTGAATACGACAAAATAAAATACAAATCCAATACACATGAAATTATAGGATGAATACCTATATAATGAATACATAAATAAACTATAGTTTGATATTGATTGCATCCATTATAGATTTTTTGTATGAACAAAGGTTTATGCTTTTATTTCATAGCTGGTTCTTTGGAATATTAAATATATTAGGATAGAATCAGTAAATAAGAATACAATCTGGGAAAAGACAAAAAGAATACAATTTAATAACATACTAATACACGAAACAATTATACGGTCTAAGAACACAAAACAAGAATACAATCTGGAAAAAGACAAAAAGAATACAATTTAATAACATACTAATACACAAAACAAGAATACAATCTGAAAAGAGACAAAAAAAAATACAATCTAAGAACATACTAATACACAAAATAATAATACAGTATGCAAAATGACAAAAAGAATATAATCTACAATTTGATGACATAAATACAAAATTAATAGGCATACAAATAGAAGAAATACATAAATGTGTTGTATCCCATAGAATCCCAATAAAATGATATTATGAACTACAAAAGTTGTATCCAATTCATAGTACAAAAACAAAATGAAGATATGATTACAAAATTTGATGGCATACCGTTAGAATGAATACAAAATTTATGTATAAAAACTAATGAAAAACTGGGATAAATACACTGTAGTTTAGTTATGAGTTGTATCCAAACATAAGTAAATTTTATTTTACAAAAGGGAATACTTATTATATTTCTAGATTATTTAAATTTGAAAGGGAACAAGGGAATACATATGCACATAAAGACGAAGAGCCTATCGTTTCCTTTTCTTTTCATTGTTTGTGTCATTACTCTTGATGATGTTTATATTCTGTTATCGAGGAAGGTTTTGCATACGGATAAGGTGATGTAGATGCTTAGATCTACTTTCTTCCACATTTCTAGTTGTCAATCCTACATTATTGACTTGTCCTTGAGTGATACAAAGATCAAAAGATGAAAAATCGCTAAAAAGTCGACCATTACATGATATACTTCTTGAAATCCTCTTTGAGTCCGCCATTACAGAGGAATTTTGAGTTTTTCCTTATTAAAAACCCTAATCGAAAATTGAGGATTTACTAAGCAATTATATGATCAAATATATTGAAAGGTTTAAACAGATGCAAATTAATAAAATACATAAAAATCAAAAAAAGATACATACCTAAAATCAATGAGATTGTTGTGAATATTTTTTGGGGGATTTTTATCAATTTTTGAAAATAATCGAAAAAACGTCACATATAAAAGAGAGAGAAACGATGGAATGAAAATTGAAGAACAATAGAAGAAGGGAATTGGATGAGTGAGAAATTTTTTTGTTTTGAGATAATTGTATATTGGAGAGAGAATATTTGTTTGGCTGAAAGGTGTTGTTGCAATATTTTTGCAAGAGGCCTTAATAGAGGGAAATAAGGAATTAAAATTGGATATATTTAATTTGCTATAGAATTAGAATATTGACTTTTTTAATAATTATTTTAAAGTGTAGTTGTTTTAAATAAATATGTTAGGGATTTTGACTAGTTAGCTAATTTTCTCGTTTGTGATTGTTGAAAAGTTTTAACATATGTAGTCGAGCGACACTCCTTCGTCGATCAGAAAATTATATTGAGATTAAATTTTAGTTTAATAAATATATATTTAAGTATTAATACCTCTTGACACAAGTTAAAGGTTTAGTCCAGTGGTTAAAGCATAAGAAAACTTCCTTGAGGTTGTATGTTATAGCCCTATTGGCCTCATAATTATATTATTCACTACAACCATTGACACTCGTTAAAGATAATCTCAGATCCGCTACTTGAGTTGTACTAACATATACAGGCTGATTCCATGACATAAAATTTCAATATAAAAATAAACCGTCTCGTTTTTGAAAATATTTAATAACTCAAATGGAGACAATGCATACTTTTTTTTTGAACTTTTTGGCTCCCCGAAGACCTTAATTCCATGTGACCATTGGGCTTTGGGAGTTACAAACTTGTTATGATGACTTTGTAAGTTCGAGAGAATATTCTAATACAATATGTTCGGAAAAAAAACAATGTCAAAATTTATTTAATTTTGTAGAAGTTTGTAGGCTAACAAGATATCTATATTGAATAGTAGAGATTTCAAATTGAAGATGTAATAGATAATGTTTAAGAACATGACACAAAGCTATAATCAAATTCTTAAAGTCAAACTTGAATTAACAATCACAAAACTAGTACCGAGTCAACTAGAAGACATGCATTTTATGCAACTAAAATGTATTGAAAGTGACAAACCAATGAGAAAATCCTCTACTTAGTGAGCAGTACTAACAACTGAAAATATTTGATAATTATTACTTAGTACTTAATAAATATTATTGAGATAATTTAGTTATGATTTGTCATTTGGTTAGCAACAATATATAATATGATCTTATAATTACTTAAATTAATATTTTTAGATTAGTATTTAGATTTAATTTTTTTTAAAATAAAAATTAAAGTGGATCAGCCCAACCTATCTCCACTAATCATTTTATGACACGTTAAAATGGTGGACTGGATTAGTCAACCCATATCTAATTCTAACCAACATAAAGAGAGAATAATTTCTTAGGAGATACACTCATAATTCTTTTCATATTGAACCTTAACGTATACAATTGTCCATATGGTATTATTAAACCCTTCAACTCAAGGAATGTACACTATAAAAATACGAATGCTAATTGCCAATATGTCATTTATTACAATTTATTTATCCTTTGAAAAGCATTGTACATGAAAATTGATAAGCAAGCCGTCTACCTTTATCCAAATCGAATAAATTTATATATATATATATATATATATATATTTAAAAGAAGTCTTCAACCTATGAAAATTCAAAGCAAAATGAAATACTAATTTTTCTCTTATTGGTACAAAAAATTCTTAGAGTATTTTTCTAGTGGAAGAGAACTCGTCAAGTGGTTGCCTAATTTTTCGTTGCTCTGAAAGCAACTTAGCAAAGCGAATAAGAGCTTCTTCATTGGTCCCTTCGCCAATAACTTCTTCATAGCGGCCAGTGTCTAAATTAACCCTTGAAACAACCTTCTTCAATCGATCATTACCAATTTGCACAAGTGCCTCCATGTTCTTTCTCGTTGCAACATCCATAGATGCAGCCTCCCCACTCAAACTATTATCCTACATATATTTTTTGTAAAAAATCAACATGAAGTTTATCGTCGAAATTTAAGTTATAATAATGTAATTTTAACTGGCTATGACAAGTAAGTATATAGTAATTTATTTTGCGCTCCTACCTTAAAATAACCTAACTTTACTTGCTATAATAATAATTAACGTCACAAAACTTTACCTAGTACAACAATAAATCACTATGATGAATACGTTTTGTAGTTATAGCAGGTAAAGTATTGTGAGTTTGTGACAACTGGCTATTATATTATTATATACTAGTAGATAAGATGTAACTAATTAGATGTGACAAAAGATGACTTTGTATCTTTTCTGTTACGACGTTTAAAGTTTAGTAACTTTATAGTAAGTAAAATTCAATTATTTTAATATGCTAAAATACGATTTTATAATTTGTATTGTTATATTGAATAAACTTTGATGACTATATCTAAAATTAACTACACAAGTTGATATAGACACCCTCATACAAAAATGTGAACCAAAACTTTTTATTTCAAAAAATTATATCGTATATATAAGATAAAAATAATATTTGTTTTATGTATGTATAATATATATTTGTAATTTTTTTTTAACTTGGTGTATTTACTTGTCTTATATTTTATAGCTCTAGTAAAATTTTGGCTCCACCGCTCTGCATGGGAAATATAAAATATTTACTTGCAAGTTAAATGATCAAATTTGGTACCTGAATTCGAAGATAATTCTTTTCGCTCTCAAGGGACTGAAATATGGTAGAGAGGTGCACATCGACAATATCAGCACTTGCATCACCATAAACGTCTAGCAATGGACTTGCACCATTGTTGTACAACCAACGAAGTACACCCCACCTTGAAGCCGCCGCCGCGCTGTACTTCTTTTCATCCTTGGCTATACCTGTGCCTAGTGACAGAACCAACATATTCTTGCAGTCCATGGGTTTCAAGCCCGCGTTTCGCAATTTACCCAACATGATTTCTTTCGAAGTTTGAGTAATTGCCACTAGAGTCTGTAAATATATATTCATCAAATTAGGTCAATTGTTCGATTAATCACTAGTAAAATTATTCGACAAAGAAATTTTATGTATGTTAATTAATTTCTAATGGCGGCTAGTTACTCACGGGATTATTTGCAGCTACACCTCCATCAACAAGATCAAATGTACGTGTTTTACCTTGAGAATCCTTTGTCTCAAAATAATGTGCAGGGAAATAAGTGGGTGCTGCTGAGGTACCAAGGCAGACGTCCGATAGTAAAGCATCCTTAAAGACATGTGCTTTGGCCTGTACAACGAATATAAATTATACGAATGAGTTTAAGTTTGTATACTGACATCATATCATCATATGAGTTATAGAGTACAATAGTTTATTACGATCGGTTCATATATATATTGAAATTTATTTAGGTGAAGATCATACATCACTAGTTGTGAAGACGACGGCTTGAAGGCGCTTGATATCAAAAGATGGGACAACTACTTGAGTCAATGTTTGCGTCACAGTAAGATTGCCTAATATCGACCTAACCAACGTTTTCAGATATTTTCCATCATATTTTGGCCCCCCAAATATATTTGTTAGCCTTTTCAAGAAGCTGCTGCGACTGCATTAACATATATATAAACATAATTTGTCATCAATAATTCTGTCTTCAAAAAAAAAAAAATAACACACTGAATTATTAATTACTCATCTAACCTGCTCTCAGGAAAGATTTTAGGGCCATGATCCATGTAGAAATTTGTAATATTTTTTGCTTCATATAAAGGACGATTATCTTTGTTTGGAGCTGTTAGCATGGTGGCTATTAATCCACCTGTGCTTGTTCCAGCTACCACATCAAAATAATCCGCAATTCTTGCATTTGGTCCATCAAGTTCCTACAATAACCATCACAAATCAATCAACTTAGATTTAAAAGGTCAAAATAGTAACAAAGGCATGTCCATGTCCAATAATTAATAGGTTCGTGAAAAAATCGATAATCAATGCTTCAAAATCGAATTTTATATAAATATATTAGATACAAAGTAGTACTAATTCTTATTGAATCTTCTATAAATGTGTGAAATTCTCTCAATTCAAAATTCATAGCACAGATGTGTTTAAATTCTGACTCTGTTACTGAGTATTATTATTGTGGCATGTAGATAATCAAAGCGTGGTTGACGAGTACCTGAAGTTTGGATTCAAGGAAAGCAAGAAGGGTGCCGGGAATAATTCCTCTGATACCACCTCCATCGATGCTCAAAATTGTTACTTTCTTTCCTGTTGTAGCAGCAAAAGCTATAGGAATATGTAAAACTTGAAGGGTTACTAATAAAGTTAGTGCAGCTACGAAAATTCTACCCATAATGTTCTAAGTTTTATGACTGAGGAAAAAGAATAACAACTTAATTATTGGCTTGGATTCATAAGTTTAGGTGAAATATGCTTTATTTATACACATAAAATTTCCTTGTACACTTTTAGTCATGACATAATCTCGATGGCTGCTAACCCATTATACATGTCGTTTGGGTTGTTGACAAAGCTTTTTTATATTTTTCAAAAAGTAGAGGCAAAATGGTCAAAAATTAAAAGTCTGTTGTATCCAATTGCCATTTTATAATATTTTATTACTGTATACCTTTGAACCGTCTCGATGAAATCCTGGTGACCTAGTGGGGCTTTACGTCAATACGTTGAAATATGTATCATTTTACATAGATATTAATCATTTAGGGATTAGTTTTTCAATTTTTATCTTATATAAAATAATAAATAGATTCTCTCATGACTTATGTATGCACATTTCTAAAGTGCAAATCAAATATTATATTAACTTTATACATGAATAATATAATATACCTTCTAATCAACTATCAAATATGGTATTACTTATGCGGATTTAATAAATGCATAGCTTTATAACTCCAAATCAGCTACCTAACAACTATTAGTCTCTTATGTATGACTTATGACTTAAAATATCTTGCGGTGTTTGATTTTCTGGGTAATACCTCAAAGTTGACTACTTACCCTATTTATTTGCTTTTCAAATGAGCTAGCTATACATACAAGAATAATAGACGTGATGCCAAATATCGTACTATTAATTAATTATCCCATCAATTAGGAAGGAAACAAAAAGAGATATTGTATTATAATTGGGACGAGTAAAACAAATCACAAGTTGGTAAAGTGCTCAGTCTTATTTGAACATTGGTGGGTTAGAGTTGAAACTTCGTTCTTATGACTTTCAATATGAAAAGATAAAAAGTAGTACTATTAGCTAAGCACCCAATTATATTTTATTTATAATTAATTATAAGTCACAAACACGTGGCCACATTACATATATAGTTGATGACTTTTTCAGAGTACTCTTCGATCCATTTTACTTGTTATATTTTTTTACATATTTCATAAAAAAATTTGATTAAATCTAAAAATAATGATTACTTTGGATTGACTATTTTTAATTGCACTGAACGAGTTTTCGACTATATGTGAAATGAAGAGATCGTTGGACAAAAGTTGTAAGACATATATAGGAATAGTACATAATAAACCACTTGTAATTTGGATAGACTATAACTAGAGTATATCCCATGCTGACTATAAGGCCTGTGTTTGGCAGATTCAATGTTTTAGATATGGAAGCTAGCTATTGCGTATTAAGATGAATATGTTGCATCCATATCCTAAGAAGAATGATTGAATATTGAGGCGTATTCAGATTGTAAATGTAAAAGTATATATGATTTGGTTCCATGAGATTTTGTCAATTGCCATGATAATGATTTCTGAGCAAGTTATAATTAATACTATTATCATAAAAATAATTTAAAACTTTAGAAGATTTATAATTGTTTTTAAAGAGTTTACAATACTTTGAAAGCAGTCAATAATTATATTTATTTAAATTGAATTCACTTTACAAATTAAAGAAAAAATGATAAAAGATTTGGGTGGGGGGGGGGGGGGGTGACGTTTGTT
>JAJOOR010037619.1:0-14318 GCA_036250505.1 Solanum acaule | reverse complement strand
ACCCCCCCCCCCCCCCCCCCCCCGCGTAGATAACTTAAATTAAAACATATATCAAGTGTGGAAGATTTTAAAAATGCACAAAATATTGTGTCACGGGTGTAAAAACATCTAAAACAAATTATAACTGTTCAACACAACAAAACTGTTTGATATCTGAAAGACTAGTAAATAAGATAAAAGAAGCTAGGCTCTAGCTCCGAAAATAAGTAGAAAGCTTTAAACTGGACACGGTCTTAGACTAACTACATCAGCTGGGTTTCCTAGTGTTAGGGTCTGCATAAAAAAGATGCACCAGGAGTAGTATGAGAAAAAAAATGCGTACTCAACAAGTTTCAAAGGTCGATTGTAACAGTCAAAATTTGGATAGACAAAACTGGCACCCGAAACCTTGTAAGGCCGAGCGTACCAAACATAGAGTGTATCTCCTAATGTATGTCTTAGGACAATGAGGCCTTCAAATATATCAATCTACCAAGATAATAGCCTAACAATAGGTGTTTATAAACTCAAGTCCAATAAGGATGAACTTAAAGATACTCACTAATTACAAGGCAAATAAGGATGTCGTTGTCACGCCCCGAGCCTACACCCTAGACGCGACTGACACTCGAGAACCATTGATGTCCCCAAGTGAACCCTTGGCCTGGTTCAACTCTTAGTGGAAGACTTACTCATAAATAAGATGAACTTAAAAGATAAACTTTAATCAACTGTCTCAAAAGATAACTCAGAATGTTTTAGAAATAAACATTCAACTAGCCAAGGAGGCAACTCAAGTCTTAACATGAACAACTGAAAATGAAAACACTCATGAACTAGTGTCTATCTATCTATGAAACCTCTAATAACTGAGATGGACGTCGAGACCAGACCCACAACATCCTAATAACAAAATGAAATGACTGAAAGTAAACAAGGGATCCTTCGAAAGCATGGAGGCTTACCAACAACTCTAAAGCTCAACTGGATCAATGAGGCGCTCGATGTTGATCCTGATTTCTTGTATCTTCATCATAAAAGATGCAGTCCAAATGACGTTAGTACATGGAATGTATGAGCATGTGAGGGGGAATCTAAACAAGACATAAGCTTGAACTGGAATATGAAAGAAACACTTACCTCATCTCAACTCAACTCAATGTAGTATAAAAATAACAATAAAGATGCAGTTTATATAAAGTATTTAAAACAGTAAATAACAACTCAATGTATTAAAAAATACAATGTACTCAGTTTGTATGCAAGGATACAATATAAACTCAGTTTGTATATGAAAATACAAAGTAAACTTTGTGTATATAAGAATACAAAATATCTCTGTGGGAGTTTCTCAATCGACAACCATCACTATGAGCTATGTGATGATATATCGTCTAACCCACACTGCCAGAGCCATCCTATAATTTGCTGGGGTATAGAACCTACTACAAAGTGGATCCACTAGTCTATGTTAAAAGCATTAAGGAATCATCTAAAAAGTATGACCTTTTCTACCCACGTTGGCTACATGGTTTATGGGGGTTGTGAGTTGTATGAACTCTCCCCCATATCAGTGCTAAATACTACTCTCAAAATATACTAAGCTCATTATGTTTTAAAGAAAACAATACCTCTTTCTATGGTTTGAGATTATTACTCAACAATCTTTCTCTAAAAAGAGATAATACTGAAAACTGTTCATGAACTATTTTGGCAAATCGGTGTTTCCTCTCATGCTTAAATGTGAAAATATTTAAACTTGGTAATACTTAGTTCCCATATATCATTTTAAAGAAAATGAATGAAACTCTACTCTTCTTCAAACTCAGTGCTCAAGTCATTTAAACAAGTTTAAAAGATTGTAAAAGACTTATTAAAATGACTCGGATGAACTCTCAAGACTTGACTCTTAGATCTACCTTGAATTTGAATTATGAATTCAGGGTTATGAATCTTGTTGAATGATTTTTAGATGTTTAGAAGTAGTTTAGAGTGTTTAGGATCAAAGGGGAGTAAGGGCTCCAACTCTTGAACTACAGAGGTGTGGTTGGGGTGCACTGGCTAGCATAGGGCACCAGGCCCCAACCTACATACACTATTTTCTGGCGCAATGGTGGGGCGGCGCGCCACACCATGCCTAGATTTCCCTGATGACTTTTCTTACTAGTTTTTCGACCCTAATTCGTGTAGAATCGAATGGTTTCTTTCCCAATCACTGAGATTCGTATACCCAACTAAAGTACACAAGAATCTACTCAAAACTACCCTTAATATACTCAAAATTTTCTCAAGAAATCATCAACCCATCCTAATTCAAGAACGGAAAACAATACTTTCAAGAAACTAATCAAGAACTCAAATTCTCCAACTTCAAGAACCAAACTTCGCTGAAAATAACATGATTGGTGTGTGGGTGAATGAACACAACACCATGAGAACTCACATACCTCTTAGGATCGAATCCTTGGTGAAATTCCGCAACAAAACTTCAAGAACTCAACAAACGCTTGACTTTTCTCCTTTTTCTCCTCTTCTTGAACTCTTCTCAAAACCCGAAGTGTATATTGGTTTGGGAAAAATGAACCAAATCAGTTTAGACCCCTAATTAATTACAAAAAATGAAGTAACCTGATTGGGTAAGGAAAAGACCAAAATACCCCTCTTAAATTCGGGTAACTTTCCGTAATTGGACAGCCTGACTTCAAATAGTCATATCTCCCTCATACGAGCTCAAAAATTAGCAAAATTAGTGGCGTTGGAAATAGGATTCCAAGAACTTTCATTTGATATATTACGGGCCACCTAATCATCATGTACTGAAAGTTATGACCATTTGAAGTTGACCCAAAACTCACTTCTTAAGCTTAACTTGAAAATTTACAGATTTAGCTTATTTCCAATTTAGTTCTTTCTATTTTTAGCTCTTTCGAATACCGAGGTGTTACATTCATAAGATACATAACAAGGATGGTGAGTTGGTCATGAAAGTCAACAGCTAAATATAAAGGTTGACACATCCATAATCAAGATACTGTCATACAATATAAGTCTACAAACCTCTAAGAGCATAACACATATCTCATGGTCGGGACACGACCCCTACCTGCCTGTCACTGTACGTAAGTAAGATAAAATTCAAAACTCTAGCTTGACAACTCTAGAAAGAAAAGAGCTTACCAACTCAAATATTTAACTCAACAACTCCTATTGAAGAGGTCTTCCTAGGCCTCTACCTGAATAAGCAACACGAAATACATAGCCTCCATTAATGAGACGTCTATACAAATGAAATTTATAGATATGTAAGGGATGAATAACCATATATTCAGCTTTAACAAACAACATATATAAGAGTCGGTCTAAATTTTGAATGCCATATTAGGCAAATAACCTGAAAACAAAAGACTTTTGCTAAACCTTGTAGGCATAGTTACTACAATTTTATGACATAAAAGATTTTCTTTTGTACTATGAGGATCATCAAGAACTCGAAGAAATGATATAATAAATAAGAATCATCAAGGACTTGCAAGTAATAAAATTTTGAGCTCCATATATAAATGGGTATCATCAAGGGCTCATACGTATAATACAACAAAGAGGTGTCATTAAGGACCCACAAATATAATACACCATATGGGCATCATCAATGACCCATAAATATACTACATTAAAGGGAATCACTAAGGGTTAGTAAATATAATACCACATATGGTCATCTTTATATATATATATATATATATATATATATATATATAATATGTCTTATCTCTCATTTACTTAGATAACTCATTTTTAAACTTTGTAAATAAATTATTCAGCGACTTTCTCTTTCATGATTATTACAACCTTAATTCTATCTCCATAATTAGACTCGAGAGATATCATAAATAGAGACTCGTTATTTTTTTTATATATGTGCTTAATTTAACTACCACACTAAGAAGGAGTTAAGTCTCGACTCGACTCAAGTCGATATTATATAATTCATTAATTCTATTTTTTAATTACTTTAAACTCGTGTATGAATAAGGATTCAACATATTTCTTGTCAATCATAATTATAACAAATCTAGCTCATAGTGATTTATGTATACAATGCATTCTCACGTGAATGCATGGGCTGTAACACCTTTTCTCATTGGGAATATTCGTCCTCAAATTTAAATAATTGCATGCGGAAATTAAGGCTACAAATTCTTTTAAAATTTTGATAGAGTTTCGTCTGTATATGACCACCCCAAATCTGAAAATCAACTAAAACCAACCTACACGTGGCAATGCTTAACATAACAATAAAGCTATTATTGAAAAATTCTCAATAATCACCGTATGAAACAAATTTAAACTTAAGAGTCCGACCCTAACATTACCTGTATAGAATATTATACAACATATAAGCATCCCAATAACGTAGTATTTATAACGTTCAACCCAAGGTTATTTAATAATAAATGTATTGTAAGGTTCTTAACTTGTGAGGATGTAAGTCCTTAGGCGTATATCGAATGCACAATAAAATTATTAGAACATGTCATCTTATGTTCAAATGGGTTGCGGATCGATTATTCGGGTGCATGTGTACCGATGACCTCTAAAATAGGTAGCAAGTTGGAGAATAAGCAATACTCTGAAACTTATCGGGCAATCTTGTACGCATGATGGGTACGTAATTGTTTTAAACATGAACTCTTAGAATATAAAAATACTTATAACATACGATTATTCAATTATGATGCATTAGTCCTATAACACTCAATCAATAACTTATACATTTACAACCTTTAGAAATGGATAACACGTAAAATAATGACCTACGAGGCTTGTTTCATACAAACCGTTACTTATTATAAGGTCTATAATATGCAATCAAATAACCTACGACTTGTGAGCGTATAGTCTCTAACATGTATGCATGTAATATCTGATCAAGTATTATACATTGATGTCGCCCAATTACACCCTCAAATGGGAATAAAACGGTTGTTGTCAAAATATAGTAACCAAGCAAGGTTGGGGTCGAATCCTACAAAGAGCGTGATGAGAGAATTTAACATTTGTTAATTAATTCCGATTTGATAACTACAATTTCGAATGTGGGTTTTAAATTGGGACATATGAACTAGATTATACTATAATTTGTTATCAAGGATTAAAATTAAACTAGAGCTATGGTTCCTAGACATCAGAATTCAAACAAGTAATTTACTATCAACTCATACAAGTGTGTTTATTGTGCAAAATTGACGAACATGTTAGTCTACTAAAGTTTCTCGGCCAAATCAAAAGAATTTCACCCTAATTACTTCCAACACTTGGGTGTCGAATTAAATTACTCATCAATATCATATGTTATCTCTATCTCAAGCTATCAGATGAGGGTTGATAGCTTCAAATCCATGATAATGACTTTTTTTTTCTAATTAATTTTTTTTCATGACCCAAAAGTGGATGTGATAAAACTTGTCTATTCCCACAAAGACAAATCAACCTCAACCCAACGAAATGAAAGAAAAATGGAATTACAGTAAAAACAAGAATAAGATAAAGCGGAAAATTTATTATTCTATTTAAACCCCAAAAATCTGGTTGTCACGTGTAAAAGCCACTAAATACATAAGTGCGGAATTAAGAAATAAATACAAGTGTTATTCTTTGTTTCTCAAATAGAACAAAGTGTAAGAAAAGGAAAAAGAAGGCCCGCCGAATAACAAGCAGCTACCTCTTCAAGTCCTTGACAAGCCTCGAGATTAAGAGAAGAAGAAAGAGGTCACACATGTTCGGGCTTGGAACCCACACAAGTATAGAAGCAAGGGGTGAGTACTAATAACACAGTACCCAACAAGCAACCTACTAAACAAAGCAACTAGCTAGAAAACGGATACCCCTTACACTCATACCGAACCTCCTCAAACTACAACCTGCAAAAAATCAGCCCAACCTAGCAATTCTACAATACACAGCTCACAGGCCCAATATTCACAGTTCAAATCTTCACAATTCAACAATCAAATAGTTCAAATAAGTCAATCTCAGTGTCAAGTAGTTCAGTTACACGCAACAAGTACATCAATCACAATTAGCAAACAAGTCACGCATATACAACAAAGGCATCAATTCACAATGACCAACCTCTCGCCGCAACACTTTCCCATCGGCACAATATCAGTAGTTGAAACCATTTCCCTTTGGCTTTCTATCAAATCACTAACCGAAACCATTTTCCAGCGGCACAATATCACTAGCCGGAACCATTTTCCATCGGCACAATATCACTAGCCGGAACCATTTCCCATCAACTTTGTATCAAATCACTAGCCGAAACCATTTCCCATAAGCTTTATATCAAATCACTAGCCAGAACCATTTCCCATCGGCTTTATATCAAATCACTAGCCGGAATCATTTCCCATCTGCTTTATAAATACTTGTCGAATATGACCTCGGCATCACAACACTCATCAGCAAAGGCCTTGAAATAATAACACTCGTCGGCAAAGACCTCAGAATAATAGCAGGGCTAAGACGAATAGATACGAATGACGAAATGAGGTCTTCCCCCCTTACCTTAGTCAGAATGGCATGAAGCTTACCTAAGGAATTAGGAAGATGAAAGAAAGAAAAGTGGAAAAGGGGGATACCCCATAGACCAAAAGGGCATAGATCGATAAGATCCAAGACGCCAACAAAGACCTCCGCATCACAATCATCACATGAATCATCCTGATGTTCAACGATTAAAGCACACAAGCAATATCACACTACATAGAGGATACAATAATCTACACAATTCGAGTCCACATTCATTCTTTCAAGCATTTCATCGATCAATCAATATGGGTTACATTAAGACAATTCACGTCATCATGTTCAACACATAACCCTTATCATTTCAAACCCTTTTTATCCATTTCGATGTAACAAGTAGATAATTTAAACCTTCACCTCATCCCCATTACCCCCAGCACACATGAAACGAAGGAAACATACAAATTCAACTAGAATACAAGGTTTAAGAAGCCACTTGCCTTAAATCAATCAACAATCACTCCAAGAGTTGATTCTTTCCCTTCCGAACCACTTGCAAAGCCACACAATCTAAAATAATAAAGTATTCACAATCACCCATTGGAAACAACCCTTCCCACAACAATGATGTAAAGAAATTGGTCAAGCAACTCAAAACCCACTATCAAAATGGAATTTTGAATCCAGAAAACAATACTTGAAAATGATGTTTAAGACTTTAGTAATTCATTAGTGAAAAGTCATTTTGAAAAAAAAGATCAAAACCACTTTAAAATCACCATTTTACTAAATTATTGGGTTCTTGAAAAACCTTGCCATTAACGCACCAAAATCCCACAATTTTATGTTAAAACTCATGATTAATCAATGGAAAATGAAAGTTTAGGATCAAGAACACTTACCCAAATGATCTAGCACATAAAATCCTTTCAAAATTTTCCACCAAGGGTTTCCCAAGTTTAAAAATGGTGAAATGGGGCTTAAACCCCGAAATGAGCAGCAAAGCCCCTTTCTGATGTCGCATAAGCGACAAGGGGTTTCCTAAAGCGAACCTGCCATACACACAAGCATCTATTAAGAGAAGCCTCCTTCACAAAAGCGAAGGTCACTTAAGCGACACGCCTATCGCTTAAGCAAAGGTCGCTTAAGCGGTTGGCCTTCGCAAAAGCGAGGCCAACAGACACCATCAACTTCAACCAATTTCCAAAACATTGGAAGGACCATTGGGATTCGTTTGGGACCCCGTACACACAAACAACATATGCAAATTAATTATACTCGACGTTCTAGACTCAATGGAACTGTCAAAACATGAATCTGAGGTCTCTTTGACTCGAGATCCATGAAAACCACAAGAAACTAACTGACTCCTATAAAGGCTAAAGTAAGGTCGAGACCTCTCAAAAATCAACCAAGATCTCACCTAGGCCTAAAATCATCCCTCAAATCCAATGAAACTTTTGGAATCCTGATCCGAGTATCTTAACCCCGAAAGTTGACCATAGTCAACCGAAATATTAAAATTTCCATATTTTCACAACTTTGGGCCTCGAATCCTCAGAAAGACTTAGAATCTGAAACCAAAAACTCTCATGAATTAAATTTCCAATTTTGAGACTGATGGAATCAATGGAATTCCATTCCGACACTTGAAACTCCTAAAGACCCTAAAACCACTTTCTTATTAACTTAGCCTTTAAAATTCACAAACTTACCAAATTCTCAACTTCTAACTCAAAGTTCAAAATCAATCTTTCAAACTCAATAAAAAATGACTCGGGGTCAATAACAGAAGGGTCAAAACAGTGAATTCATGAAACTTTCAAAAAATGACCGACAAGGTCATTACATCATCCTCCATTAAAAATCATGTTTGTCCTGAAACATAAAGCAAAAGAAAGTGCATGAAGCTTTGAAAAATTGAGGATATCTGGCACGCATATCAGATTCTTTCTCCCAAGTAGCCTGACCAACTAAATGATGTTTCAACTGCACCTTTACTAAAGTGATCTCCTTGGTCTTAGGCTTTTGGACCTACCTATCCAAAATGGCTATAGGCTCCTCCTCACAGGATAAGTCTGGACCGAACTCAACTGAATCAAGGGATAGTACATGGGACTTATCCGACACATACTTTTGAAGAATGGAGACATGAAATATGGGATACACAACTCACAAACTAGATGGCAAGGACAAATTATAGGCCACCTCTCCCACACAACTCAAAATCTCAAAGGGTCTAATGAATCAAGGGATAAGATTTCCTGTCTTTTTGAACCTCATCACAGCTTTCATTGGTGACACTCAAAGCCAAACATGATCACCTTCCATGAACACTACGGTTCAAACTCTCCGATCTGTATAACTCTTCTATCGACTTGGGTTGTCAATAGTCTACCCTGGATCATACGAACCTGCTACATATCATTTCTAAGAAAGTATGTAGCGAATGAGTCCATTTCAGCTGAATCAAACCATTCGATCGGATATCTACACTGTCTATTATACAATGCCTTAAAAGTGGCCATCTTAATACTGGAATGATAACTATTGTTATAGGAAAACTCTGCTAAGGAAAAATGTTGATCCCATCTAACACTAAAATCAATCACAAATGCTCGAATCATGTCCTCTATCACCTGAATTGTCTGCTCGGACTGTCTATCTGTCTGAGGATTGAATGTTGTAATCATATCTAACCGAGTACCCAAACCATGTTGCAATGCCTTCCAGAAATGGGAAGTGAATGGGGAACCTCGATTGAAGACAATAGAAATTAAGACCCCATGTAGTTGCACAATCTGACTAATATAAAGCTCAGCTAACTTCTCCGCCGTATACTTCACCCAAACTGGGATGAAGAGGGCGGACTTGGTCAACCTATTAACAACCACCTAAATGGAGTCATAACCACCCACAGTGGTAGGTAGTCCCAGAAGTCCCAGAACAAAGTCCATAGTGATCCGCTCCCACTTCCAACTAGGAATAGGCATCCTCTAAGATATACCTCCAGGTCGTTAGTGCTCATACTTGACTTGTTGGCAAGTCAAATACCTCGAAAGAAAATCTGCAACATCTCTCTTCATACCACACCACCAATAGAGCTGGCTTGGGTCATGATACATCTTCGCCGCACCCGGATGGATGGAATATTGGGAACAATAAGCCTCTTCAAGAATTAGTCAAATCAACTCGCCCACCTTAGGCACACAAATCCTGCCTCTAATCTACAAAACACCATCATAATCAAGGACAACCTCCTTGGCTTCCCCTTTCATCACCTTGTCTTGAATGAGACATACTTTCTCATCATCAAACGAGTGCTCACGAATTTGCTCAACTAAGGAAGAATGATCCTCGATGAAAGCAACTAAACCACTTGTCTCCTCAGAAATCTACAAACGGACGAGACTGTTGGCTAATCTCTGAATATCTCTAGACAGTGGTCTCTCCTCCACACTAATAGCGGCAAGACTCCACATTATAAAAGTCTTCTTACTTAAAGCATTGACCACCACGTTGTCATTTGATAAGTCCACATATTGGACTCATTTAGGGCTTTATTTTAATGGAAATAATGTCCTTAAATGCTTGTTTTATCTCAATACCTGATTAAAATGCTGAAGTTTCAGGTATTTGATGTTTTAGTGGAAGCATGGACACTTAGGCGCAAAACGGAGCAAATAGGGGTGAAAAGAACAAGAAATGGAATCCTGCGAATCGCCGAGTTTAACTTGGTGAGTTGCCGAAATGACATGAACCGCCCTTCGTTCCAGTACACGAAGCCTTGAAAGAAGTGGATCAAAAGGCGAGGAAAGAAGCAGTCGGCGAGTCTCCGATCAGTTCCGCGAAACAGTACTATACCGCCCAATAATCCAGAATGCGAGGATGCAAAAGGCAAGACACTGATGGCGATGAACTAACAAAAAGGCGGATCGCCGATGAACTCGGCGATCTCGACTAATGTCGTCGAACAATCCTCCGCAACACAATCTGTGAAAACTATAAATACTATTTAGAATTGTGGATATAGAAAAAAAGGAGAGTGAAACATTTTTAATATAGTAATTTTTCACTTTAGAACATATTCTAGCTGATATTTTTCTCTTATGTTTGGAGAGGGTTTTGTGGAGACTTGAAGAAAGGAGTTCTTCTTCCCCAAGTTGAAAGTGGGTCTTCTCTATTCACTTTCCTTTGCTTAATTCAAGGTTTAATTTCTTATACCCAGTTGATTTCATTATCATGTTAGGTATAATTTCTTTTTTCTTGATGTGTGGCTAAAAACCCCCATTCTTGGGGTGTGATTTAGCAAATATGGGTTGATATTCTTGTTGGATCTTGCTTGCTGATAGGTTAGATGTATTGTAACGGTGATTTCACCTAGTGGTTGTGGTTTAATCTAAAGGGTTTGTAGTTGTAAATACAAAGCCACCCATGTGTTTTCGTCTTGCCCGAGAGGGAGGTCGCGAAACCAAAACCATTAGACTGATGGCCTAAGGAGTGGGTCAACATGAGGTTCAGCCTGAGAGGGTGAGCCCTAGTCCCATATCCTAACACTCAGCTCGAGAGAGTGAGTGGGGTAAGGCGTAGACTGGTTTTCATGCGACAAATGGGTGTCCGAGAGGAACGCATTTGAAACGGGGTAAGTTGCCCGAGAGGGAACTTATTTCCCTTTAAAGCTTAGCCTAATCACTATTTAACCCAATAATTTATCTCAACTTGTATTGCGGTCACATCCCAAGAACCTTTCCCCATACTTGATTTTCTTGTTTATGTTGTTGTTTTAGTACTAGTTACAAAACCCCCTTTGATATTTGACTCTTTGGTGTCACCCCCATTAATTTACAATGTCTTTTATCGCAAATGTCTTTAACTACGACTAATTTGAATGAAATTCTAATTGGTTATTAATTCTTAAAAACCGCTCCCTTGGGACACGACCCCAACCCTCGGTTGGGTTACTATATTATCGACGATCGTAGACATTTATATCGTAGGATAGTATCGTTGGTCACGATAAGCTTCAGCCTTCCCTAGATGATACTAGATTGTGATGTCACAGTCCTTTAGTAGCTCAAGTCATCTATGTTGCCTCAAATTCAGATCCCTCTGACTGAAAATGTATCGAAGACTCTGATGATTTGTGAAAACCTCACAATTAACTCCATATAGATAATGTCTCCATAACTTAAGCACAAATACTACGACTACCAATTCTTAATCATGGGTAGCATAATTCGTCTCTTGGGTCTTGAACTTCCTAAAAGCATAGGCAATCAATCACCTTACCCTTCAGTATCAGAACACCACCTAACCCGACTCCAGAAGCATCGCAACAAATAGTGAAGTCTACACCCTCCTCGGGTAATGTCAAAATATGAGTCGAAGTCAACAAGGTCTTGAGCTTTTGAAAGATTTCATCACACTCATCAGACCATTAAAAACTCACTTTTTGCCGAGTTAATCTAGTCAAAGGAGATGCAATGATAGAGAAGATCTGAACAAATCATGGGTAATAGCCCGCAAGTCCCACAAAACTCTAGATCTCGGTAATCGATGCAGATCTAGTGCTACCCCTCACTGCCTCAATCTTGGCTGGATCAACTTGAATTCCCTCCTTGGACACCACATGTCACAAAAAGGCCACAAAATCAAGACAAAACTCACACTTTAAGAACTTGACATAAAACTTCTCTTCTCTCAATCTCTAGAGCACAATCCACAAATGCCGATCGTGGTCCTTTTTCAGTCTTTGAGTACACCAAGATGTCGTCAATGAAAACTATCGCAAAGGAATTGAAATAAGGTTAGAACAATCCGTTCATCAACTCCATGAACATTGTAGGGGAGTTAGTCAAACCAAAAGACATCACAAGAAACTTATAGTACTCATAACGAGTCCTGAAAGCTTTCTTAAGGATATTTGATCCCCTACTCTTCAACTTTTGATAACCGGACCTCAAGTCAATCTTAGAAAAGAGAGATGCACCCCGAAGTTGATCAAACAAATCATCAATAGGAGGAAGATGATACTTGCTCTTCACTGTCACATTGATCAACTGTCGATAATCAATACACATCCTCATAGATCCATCTTTCTTCATCACAAACAACACAGAGCACCCCTATAGAGAAACACCTTGGCGAATGAACCCCTTACTCTACAAATCCTACAACTAATCCTTCAATTCCTTCAACTCAGTTGGAGCCATAGGATAAAGAGAAATAGAGATGGTCTTGGTGCACGACTATAAGTCAATAGCAAAGTCAATATCCCTATCTCAAAGAACACCGAGAAGATCAGTAAGAAACACATCTTTAAACTCTCAAACCACAAGCATGGTATCCAAGCGTGGTGGCTCAACACTAGTATCCTAAATGAAGCCCAAGTAGGAAAAACACCCTCTATCAGCCAATCTCTCAGTTCTAATGAAGGACGTAACTTTTATAGGGTACGAACCACTATCACCCATCCACTCAACCCTTGGGTCACCCGACATCGCTAAGGTAACAATATTAGCACACCAATTAAGAATAGCGTGATGCTGAGAAAGCCAATCCATACCCAAGATTATATCAAAATCTACCATCCCTAAAATGATTAGGTCTACCCATGTATCATACCCCACCACAAAAACTAGACAGGATCGATACACTCGATCCACCACTAAAGATTCACCCATAGGTGTATAAACTTTAATAGGCACAGATATGCAAGCGAGCATCATATCAAACCCAACAGCAAAATAGGTAGACACATATAATAAAGTAGATCCTGGATCAAATAATACAAACGCAGGTCGATGGTAAACTGGGATGATACATATGATCATAACATCATAAATCTTAGCCTCAGGCCTCCTTGGAAAAGCATAGCACTAGACATCTTGCTATCTATAGCCAGAGTACAACCTCTACCTCCATCCTATGGAACAGGAACACCCCTACCCATAGTCCTACCACCTCTATAGATCTGAGCTCTGCCTCGGCTCCTGGCTGGAGGCACTGGATCCCTAGTTGGAGAAACTGAATATAAACGTTGAGGTCCTGAATGAGCCGATAAAGGACACTGTCACATCATACGAACTGGATCCTAACAAGTGTAGCAAGATCTCAGTGTGATAACTACTATTGCGAACTCAATAAACTACCATGGCCTCAACCAGAACCATAAGAACCTCGGGCTGACTGCCCACTCTCAACTGCTCGCATAGAATCATGAACTGACCCATGGCGCTGGAATGAACCAGTACCCCTATGCAAACCTCTGTCTCCAAATGAGGCACTAGAAAATTAGCCAGAGGAATGGGTTTTCTCGGGCTTCCCAAACTCCTCTAAGACCATCAATTTTACCTCATTGGTGGTGCTCACAATGGATTGGAAGGAATCCCCCTCTCTAGCTGCCTTGAACACATAAGATTAGATGGACAAAGTCAAACCTCTCACAAAACAACAAACTCTCTCAGCCTCATCCAGAACGGTTTTCAAAGCATGCCTAGGAGCTCTCAGAAATGAGCCTCATACTCGGTCACAGACAGACTGCCCTAAACCAAGCTCTCAAATCTAAGACGACTTTCCTCTCTCACTCTCCAATGAGTGAAATGCTCCTAGAAAGCAGTAGAAAACACATCCCACTCTGCTCGAGGAGATCCAACTAGTCTAGATGTAACGACTCGGAAAATGATAGAGTTAAACTAGAGCCTCACATGTGAGTTTGGAGTCGAGAACTTAATGAAATGATTATATTTGAATTTGACCCAAAAAGTTCCTAAAAATGTGTTTCGGAAGTTACCGGAAACTTGTTTAGCTGT
>JAJOOR010037617.1:0-10788 GCA_036250505.1 Solanum acaule | reverse complement strand
CCCTACTTATGTTTTGTGATTGTGTCTAAGATGGCCATGTGAGACTTAGACTTCCGCTGTGTGTTTTTAAAGTTGTTTTAATGAAGCTTGAATGTTTGGATGTAAATAAGTTTTTAATTCCGCACTATTATCATTATTGAATGAAATGAATGACTATGTGGCTTGTATAAGACCCCTTCGGGGTCGAATATGCCTTGTTACGACTTGGGGGTGCTCCCGGGTCGTGACAATTATCTCACCCTTCAGCTTAGCGGTTTTCTTAGATGGGAAAAATTGACTCAGGAACTTTTTTGCTAGATCAACCCAAGTAGTGATGGAGTTTGGTGGCTCAAAGTCTAACCAACGCCTTGCAGCTCCTAACAATGAGTATGGGAACAAAGTCAACCTTATATAGTCTGATGAGACTCCAATTGGGATGTGTGTATTGGTAATGTCTATGAAGGTCCTAAGATGAATTTGAGGATCCTCATAGGGGAGACCAGTGAATTACCCATTAGAATGGAGGATATGTGTCATGCTCTACTTTAGTTCAAATCTACCCCCGGTCGAGGTTTCCTAATACTAGATGCCAAATTGGCTGTGAGTGGGACTGCCACATCACGGACTGGTCTTGCGGGTACGACAGGCGGTACTCCTTGGTTATTCGGGTTACTTTGGTTATTCACGTTTTCTGGGTTATTTAAGTTGTCTTGATTATCATCATCAATGTTTGCCGGAAGACCTAACCCCAATTCTCCATGTCGTCCTTGATTCGCCATTTTCCTGCGCTGGCGTAAAACTCTTTTGGGTTCGTTGCAAGGTTCGAAAAGTTCTCTTTTTCGAGCCAGACCTAAAAGTCAAGTGCCTGCAGTAAACAAGCTAAGATCAAGTAATTAATACCTGAATATTTTAATTATAGACTTAAGAAGATTGAATATAAATCAATTTCTAAGTCCCCGGCAGCGGCGCCAAAAACTTATTGCTCCCCAGTATACACGCAAGTGTACGTGGTCGCGCAAGTAATATAAATTCTTTAAGAAACGAATTATCGTTCCCAAGGGACTTATGATCAATTTATATTTAACACTTAATTCTACAAATAAAAGTAAAAGTAACCTTTTCAAGAGTTGATGATTGATTGCTGACTACTACTAATTATAAACTAAATAAACGTAACTAAATGTGAACGACTTTAAGATGATGTTTCAAGCAAGTAAAGAGAAATTCCCGGGCTGCAGCATATACTGAATATCATGTATCATATTATTGACTTAGAATTAATTTCAGTTGTCAAGTTACTGGTTTATAGGGTTAATTGTATGAGTCGGGCTACACACCTCTAGTCGCCTACTCCAGTTAGCTATATAACTACATTGTTGAGCGGAGATAAATAAACTAACTGGCAAGCATTTATATTTCATCATATTTCATAACCAAGCAAGTTGTTCGTCTGGGCGTCACTCCTAAACACAAATCACCTCAATCAAATGGGTCGATCGAGCTCTCTATATTCTCTGGTCTATCTAATCCCTCATCTCTCGATTTTAAGATTAGACAATGTTTTTATCTTATGGTGATCAAGCATAAAATACTAAAATAAGAATATAGAAGTAACTTATGATGACAACCAAGAATTAATTCATAAAGCCTTTAATAATCAACAATCCATTCGTAGCTACAGCCCCAGAACTAGGGCATTTAATCACTCATGCTATTAGAAAACTACAAAATACAATTGTTCATGCGATTTTTGGAAAATAGAAGAGTTTAGAAGATCAAAACTTATTACAAACGACGAATCTTGCTCTTGCACACCAAATAAAGGCGAACCCTAACAATGGAGCCCTAAGGGTCTATTTATAATAATTAGGGACAATAGAGTCGAAGTCTATTACAATTAGGAATCTTTTTTAATACTGCTTTTGTTGGGAAAGTCAAAACAAGGGTGGGGAGCCGCACACTCATCGCACCTGGTAGGCTGGCGCGCTGCGCTGCCAGTGCGCCCAAATGTAGCCCCAGTAAAAAAAAACTGGTGCGTCGCACCTGGCTTGCGCCATGTGACGCTGAGGCTCCGCGCCAGCATTTGCTTCTGGCCTCACTCGTCGTTTGTCAACTCCTTTTCTACCGTGACTCGATCACTTCCTTCTGAATCCTGCAAAATTGCTAATCATGTATGTTAGTATGCAATCATCGCACTCTTAAGCCAAAATATGCTAGTTAGATTAGTGAATGTCCTAAAACTTACGTTAAAGATGGATAATTTGTAGTAATTGGGCATAAAAATATTCCCAAGATCAAACTTCCCATAGACATAGTGGCAAAAATCAAATCCTTAAATGTTCCCCATGACCCCAAACCTCCTGATAGATTGGTTTGGTCTCTTACTAACAAGGGTATTTTTTTTCTAGTAGCTCTACCTACAAATTCCTTTGGCATTCCAACAACACGAATACTCACTAGGAGCTCGATTTCAACTGGATTTGGAAGCAAAAATGCCCTAACAAAATCAATATTTTTCTTTGGCTTAGTTATCATGATCGTCTTCCAACATCTAGCTACCTACACAAAATTGGCAACCCATTGTGCACTATATGCCAGCAACCTGAAACCCTCCCACACATTACAAAATCGATCTGGGTTGTGGAGTGATTATTAGAACCATTAATGAAAACAAGAGTTAAAACCTCAGATGGTCACTCAACTATGCACTCTTCTCTCAGAAAGTCACTCAACTTTCAATTTTCACTCAAAAGTCACTCAACTGTGCACTTCTTTCTCAGAAAGTCACTCAACTTTGAATTTTAACTCAAAAGCCACTCAACTATCCATTTTTTCCTCAAAAAGTCACTTAATATATTTAATTGTTTTTTAATTAAAATTTTCTGATATTAATTGTTTATTTAACAAATCAAAAAAAAAATTAAAAAATACCATTTAAACCATTTAGTGATCCAGCCACCTAACCCGACCCATTAAAAAATATAATATGACCCATTTTATTGTGCCCTTAATCCTAAATTATTCCTTCTCTTTCTCCTCTGCTCCTCTACATTTTTCTTTTTCATTCTCCATTGTTGGTGCCTGTCCTCTTCTTCCCCTTTTAGCTAGGTTTTAATTTGGGCATCTGGACTTCAAGCTCTATATTACGTAGAAATCCGAATGGACTCTCCTTTTCATCTATTTTGATTTAGGCATCTTCCATTATAGTCCAAAATTCAATTTTTGAAGATGGAGTATGCTACTGAATCAAGGAGAACAACAACTGAATCTCAAATAAATGGCTCCAACTCATCTCCCCAATCCTTGTTTCATGAAGAAAGAGACCACTACGCGGATAACTCTCGAGAATTGTTTGTTGAGGAAGATGTAATCAAAGGGGCTCCTTAGTTTCAAGGCAAATGACATTAAGACTATAGATAATAGAAAAGGTTTGATAGCTTTTTAATATGTGATATCTAGGACTAGGAGAAGGATAACCTTGTTGCAGTCCATATATCTTCCATAATCTACATACACAACTTACTTTTAGTTTCTTTTTCCTTTTTTTAAAGGTCTGCATATCAAATTAGTAGATTATTTCATAGTTTCATTAATTCTCCTCAGCAGCTTCAATTCATATCGATAACATGCAAATGACACTGAAATGGGACTGCTTACCACATAAAGGACCTTTAAACAAATTCAAATATAAGCTGGCACCAAATGAAAAAAGTAATTGAACTAATCATGAAAGAGATTACTTCTTTGAACGCCATAAGAGATAGTTAAAATCACTACGATAATAAGATACGACATTGACTACTATGAAACACTTCAAAAATCAAACAATGTGTTTAGCAAGATAAAGACGACAACGAGAAAGAACTACCAAATATTTTTCATCTCCATTTGATGTGTAATTATACCTGCCAGACACAGTAAGGTCATATAATGCATACCAAAAATAATGCATATAAAATAACACATAGAACAAATGAGTGAAGGTCACACGACCGCAAGTTTTAACAAAATAAGACACTTTATATACAGTGTCATATCTACACTTCCTAACTGATGAGTTAAGGTCACATGACCACAAGTTTTAACAAAATAAGACATTTTATACAGTGTCATATTAGCACTTCCTAACTAATAAGTCAAAGTCACAAGACCACAAGTTTTAACAAAATAAGACACTTAATATACAGGGTCATTAACACTTCCTAGACCTTTTCATCGACTCTTCACAAACATAATCATTCATAACATTTTTCTTGTAAAGTCTGCCTCTTTTTTATAAGCCTGTCTGAGCACTTTCATCTTGAGTGCGCCGAGCTCCTTGCATACAATCAACACTTTCATCTTGAGCACATCGAGCTCCTTGCATACAATCAACGGTTTCATCTTAAGCACACTGAGCTCCTCGCAAACAATCAGTACTTTCCTCTTGATCACACTGAGCTCCTCGCATATAATCATCACTCTTCTCTAGAGCACACCGAGATCCTCGTGCACAATCAATTCCTTCATCTTGAGCAAACTGAGCTCCTCGCACATAATCAGCACCTTCATCATTCACATTTACAATGTCTGACTCGAACAACTTTATCTTGAACGCATTCAACACCAGTTGATTGTTGTCTTAATTCCTAATTGAAAATTTTAACATTTAAAATCTGCAATTTGATAAACATCTAAAGAAGTATAAAAAATTAAAATTGAAATCACAACCTGAGTTATGATAGATTGATTTGTTAAATCGACATCCAATTGAGAATTATCCCACATATCATAGTTAAATTGGTCTAAGAATCCCAACGAGACATAATCAGACACTAGGTCTTAAGTTTCAAAAGGTTGTCTTGCTTCAGGCACAACAATGTTGACATCCTTATAGTGACCTCTTTCATTGTGTCCATATTCTAGAGGAATTGAGTCGTTCATTTCGGTCTAACTTCGTTACTGTACCCCGGTCTCACTCCGACAACGTACTATCCTAGACCTCTGTCTATCCCGACATTGATAGAAATTCATAGTTAGGTTAGCCAGCCCGGTAACCCAGACAAGTGGGAGGCTTTTTGCATATCGAACACTTTATATGAATAGAGCCTTTTCTTTGGAGATGGTTCTTCATCCTTTTCGCTGACCTTCTTTCAGCTTGCCTTTGCGCTTCAGCTTGTTTCTGTTTATCTAATTCTTCAGCTTCTTTTCGTCTTAATTTAGGCTTTCTCCCTCTCTTCTTTTTTACTATCTTAGGAGGAAGAACCACACCACCATTCATTACATCTGGCCAATGATCTTCGGGGTTGGTTGGGTTAATGAAATATGAGTACACATTTTTTAAAGTTTCAACCTTGTAGTATACATTCACAAAGTCTTCAACTTTATCACTATTTCCATGAATACTAACCAAAGCATGCGGACAAGGCAGTCCTGTTAAATCCCATCTCCTACACGTACAACTTTTTTTTTTGCATATCCACAATATATGGCCCTCCTGGACCCTCAACCGACACCCTTGGTCCACCAGAAAAATTTGGTCTAAACAATGTTGCTGTAAGTCTTATTTGATCCAAAAAAAATTCAATTTTTGGAAAGATAATACATTTGTACTTGTTAATCCATTCCTTCTTCTTATACAACCTTTTCATAAGCTTATTCTTTATCATTTCCAATAGAGCTATAATTGATTTATCTCTTGCATCAAGTATGTACCTACAAATTAAAATATAATGAGAGAATTGATAAGTATGTGTGATACTTTAAATAGACAAAAGAATTCATAAGTACCTATTGAAACTTTCACAAAGATTATTCAAGAGCATGTCACATCTACTATGTGTCTTGAACAATGCTCTAGTCCAGGTCTGAAATGGTCTTTCAGGATGATCGAACCATTTTCTAGCCTCTCTGTCCTCTTGCTTGAGTCGTTCCATACAAATCTTAAATTTCACCGCATTACTTGCTCTTGCTGCATTCCATACTAGATCCTTCAGTGCCTTACCTTTATGTTTCTGCCTAAAATTTTGATACATGTGTCTAACACAATTTCTATGTTCTGCTTCTGGAAACAATTCCTTAACAACTCCAATCAATCCCTGTAACATTGATTTTAAATTGTCAAATACATAATAAAAAAATAGTAAACTAGAAAAATGAAAGAACTTGGATGTCTCACTTTTTGTCTGTCAGGCATGAAGGCAATGTGGTGACTATTTGTTATCTCTAAGTCATATCCAAGATTTGTTTGAAACCAACTCCAAGTCTCCTTACTTTCAGCATCACTGATCACAACATATGCAACAGGAAAGATGCAATCATTAGGATCGATTGCAATAGCAGCTAACAAATTGCCTCCATATGTGCCCTTAAGCCAACAACTATCTAGGCTTATTAATGGCCTACACCCAGACTTAAAAGCTTCCTTTAGAGAAAGAGATTGATACTTATACTGATATCGAGCTAGAAGAGCACTGGATAGAGACTATAGGGTCTCATCCCTACTTCAACCAAGAGATAGGAAGACAGCATCGTAGCATGCCTTTCTACATTTATTATTATATATAATTTCCTCGGGTCTCTATAAAACAGAATGAAAAGCCTGGGTGGAAGCACAAACAAAAAGAGAGAGAAAAAGTCGAAAAGAAAGGGAGGAGCAAGACACATATAAAATCCCTTGAATTTACATTCATCTCTCCAAATTTCTACGTTAGAACCTGGATTTGTGTTCAACAAATCAGCCCTATATCGTAACAACGTTCCATATTGTGCACCCTCATCCCCATAAACCCATTTTAAAGCTTGTTGTTTGGCTCTCCATGCCTTCTTATATTCTATAGTGTAGCCAAGGCCTTTTTGCACAATTGCAATTATTCCACTAACATTCCAAGTTGGATCAACTTTAAAAATATTAAAATACTTCCTTGCAATCCATTGAGGTGTCATATGGAAATTGTCAGATACAGTAGGACCTCTATGATTTATATTCAAGGTTTTGATTTGAATCGTAGGATCACACTTACTTATTGGAATTACAAAAACATGGAATGGGCACCCATAATGTTTGCAATCATTGATGGTGAAGTATATTTGCCTCATATGTTTAATCCCCCAATTCATGCAAACCTCATTAAACTGATCAAGGCTAGCAAACTTCATCCCTACTTCTAAATTAGGATTGTCATTTTTTGCATTATACTCTGTGTATTCTACCTCGTCTTCTGAATCAGTACCCCCCTCCAACAATTCATCTGAAAGCGTCATAATCTGATTTTGCATTCTGATGCACTTGTGGAATTAAAATTCCAGTAGTGGATGGACCAACACCATTACTTCGACCATTAGTATTCTTTTTAGGTCTACCTTTCGCCTTCATACCACGACGCTCAATAACAATATCATGATAATCTTCATCATCTTCCTCCAAGTTATAATCAGGATCATTGAAATTATTATCATCTACCTCACCAATCATATTATCTTGAACAACCCCTATTACATTATCCCTTAAACTCAGTACACTACCACCATGAACTTCTTCAGCCAACACTACGCTAAAAAATTGTTCACATTGTGATGATGTTTCCTAAAAACACAGATTAAACACAGTGTAGATAAATATCATAAAACAGATAAAATTCTAAGGTTCTAAAAATAATAAATCCTAACATTATCTATTATGAAAAAACTAATACCCACATGGATAAAGAACCCTAACTTCACTTGTTGTTCCGATTCAACAACAAATAACTAAAAGAAAAAAATTTAAGCGCACCTTGTTTTCTCTAGAGTTACCCGCATAGTGGTCCCTTTCTTCGTGAAACAAGGACTGGGGAGATGAGTTGGAGCCATTTATTTGAGATTCAGTTGTTGTTCTCCTTGATTCAGTAGCATACTCCATCTTCAAAAGTTGAATTTGGACTATAATGGAAGATGCCTAAATCAAAATAGAGAAAGAGGAGAGTTCATTCGGATTTCTACATAATATAGAGCTTGAAGTCGAGATGCCCAAATTAAAACCTAGCTAAAAGGGGAAGAAGAGGAGAGGCACCAACAATGGAGAATGAAAAAGAAAAATGTAGAGGAGCAGAGGAGAAAGAGAGGGAATAATTTAGGATTAAGGGCAAAATAAAATGGGTCATATTATATTTTTTAATGGGTCGGGTTAGGTGGCTGGATCACTAAATGGTTTAAATGGTATTTTTTTTTATATATTTTGGTTTGTTATATAAACAAGGGAAAAAGGATAAATATATCCCCGAACTATCTTAAATGGTATGTAGATACCCTCTATCATACTTTTGGGACACTGATGCCCCTGTCATCCAAAAACTAGAGCATATATGTCCTTCACTCTAACAAAAGACTAAATAGGGACACGTGGCACAATCTTATCCGTCGATCCAATATTTAATAAATATCGATTGGTGGATAAGATTATGACACGTGTATGTCCGTTAGTATAAAGGGTATATATGCTCAAGTTTTTGGACGGCAGGGGCACCAATGTCCCAAAAGTATGATGGAGGGTATCTGCATACCATTTACGATAGTTTGGAGGTATATTTGTCCTTTTTCCCTATAAACAATTAATATCAGCAAATTTTAATTAAGAAACAATTAAATAGATTGAGTGACTTTCTGAGAAAAAGTTGGATAGTTGAGTGACTTTTGAGTTAAAATTTAAAGTTGAGTGACTTTCTGAGAAAGAAGTGCATAGTTGAGTGACTTTTGAGTGAAAATTAAAAGTTGAGTGACTTTCTGAGAGAAGAATGCATAGTTGAGTGATCATCTGAGGTATTAACTCTGAAAACAATGTTATAGGCCGGCTAAAGGACCTGAAAACTCCAATATCAAAATATACCTTGGTCAATACTCTTACTCTTTGTATTGTGGGGCATATGACTAAACAGAAACCATAACTACTATCATAAAGACACTAGGGACATCGATCTAACGGCAATCCTCAATCGAGTAAAGGAATTTATGCTTATAGGACTGAATAGTCACGATAGGAGCAAACCTATTAAGGAAACCGTGGATAAATATTGGATATAGATGGGTCCTTCGATGCTACTTCAAAACAGGTTGTGTAATTAGGGACACAAACGGTGAATGGTTAGTGGGCAAAAGCTCTAGAATCATAACCAACTCTGCGACGAATGTTGAACTAATTGCATTGCTAGATGGTCTTCCTATGGCCTTAAGACTTAAGAACGATAACTTAATAATATCCACAGAAGTAATAGCGCGGATGAATAATAATGATATACGTGACTCTACTATCTTATTTGAATGTAGGGAACTGCACCGGATGATGATACAGTATGATCCCAGGGAGCAAAACAGTGTTGCCGACATGCTGCCAGAAGGAGTTTTTGTTGAAGAATGGTTTACCCCACCTATATTTGTATAGGATGCAATACTTTTTTTATAAGAAGCAATCGTTATTAGTAAGGCAAGATATGCCTATATTTAATTTAGTTAACAGCGCTCACATGGATGTGAGATACTACATTCTAGTGCTGGCAGTATATCGGGCGTTGTTGTTGTAATGACGCATATGTTTTAAGTTAATAATATAAATATCGTATTACTATCAAAAAAAAATAACTCTTAAATATGTTATTTATTAAAGGGAAAATTGTATATAATAGCAAACTATTAATCCAAATTAAATGCTATAAATATACTTTGATTTAATTGTATCCTATAGCAAACTATTGTTATTTTCGCCACTCTCCCTGGTGGAATCTCCCTCGCCACTCTCGTGTGGTGGCAGTCTGGCTCGCCTCTCTCGCTTTTATACAAACACAAATGTATAAAATGTGTTTGTATTTGTATACAGCGAGAGAAAATTGTATATATACATATATTTTCGTTCCCTTCTCCCAGATCTCGCTCCCCACCCTCGCCTCTCTCGCTTATACAAACAGAAATGAAATGTATAAATTGCGCTTGTATAAAGCGAGAGAAAATTGTATATACACATGCAAATACATATATCTTCGTCCTATACACTTATAATTTATACAATACAAATATTTTCCTGCCCAGTTTTCTTTTGCCTTTCTCTCTTTCTGGTTTTATACATACATAGATTATACAATTGATCTTTTGTATACAACTGCTTTCTTTTATATATGTATAGCGAATTATACAACTGTCTTCTTTGTATATGTATAGCGAATTATACAACTGTTTTTTTTGTATATGTATAGCAAATTAAACATATATATGTTTGTTATGGAGCGCAATTATGCAAACTTTGCTATAGCATATAAATATGAATTTTGTGTTTGCTATATGTGAAAGTTGCTCATTTAATAAAGAGCAACTTTCACATATAGCAAACACAAAATTCATATTTATATGCTATAGCAAAGTTTGCATAATTGCGCTCCATAGCAAACATGCTATGACTAGGCTATTTCACTATACATATATACAAAAGAAGCAATTGTATAATTCGCTGGCTCCTCTTCAGATTTGTATAATTTTGCTGGTAGGCTATTTGTATAAATTGTTGTCAGCCTCTCGTTTGTATAAATTGTTGAGAGTCTCTCAATTTAATTTTATGTGTTTGTATATCTGTATAAAATTTGAATTTGTATACAATTGAATCGAAATAAAACATTTGTTTATCAAATATCGTTCTCTCTCGCTTTATACAAACATAAATTATACATTGTATTTTGTATAATCTGTGTTTGTATAAAGCGAGAAAGAGAGAAAGGCAAAAGAGAACTGGACAGGGAAATATTTGTATTGTATAATTATAAGTGTATAGGACGAAGATATATGTATTTGCATGTGTATATACAATTTTCT
>JAJOOR010037615.1:0-12636 GCA_036250505.1 Solanum acaule | reverse complement strand
GTTTGCCCTTAGTCCCTATTTCCCGTTAATTAATGTTGATTGTACTTTCGCGACCGATGAAGTGTGATGACAAGTTTGAGAGGCTTGTTTGGGGTTCCTTCGGGTTCCTCATTCGCCATGTCACGTCTAGGCCCTAGGCTTGGGTCGTGGCATAAAGTACATTCATATCATAGTCCTTGAGGAACTCAAGCCATCTCCTCTTGCGAAGTTTCAACTCTTTCTGGTTGAACACATACTGAAGGCACATATGGTTTGTAAACACATCTATACCATACAAGTAATGTCTTCAAATCATAACGGAAAATACCACTGCTGCAACTGCAAGCTTGAAGTCATTAGTTGGATAGTTCTTCTCATGCACCCTAAGTTGTCTAGAAGCATAAGCTACAACCTTACCTCACTGCATCAACACACAACCTAGGCCGACTCTGGATGCATCACAATAGATAACATAACAGTCTAAACCCTCTGGTAGAGTCAAAACATGAGTTGTAGTCAACCTGGTTTTCAGTTCTGTGAAGCTCTTCTCACACTCATCTAACCACTAAAACTTAACCATTTTCTGAGTCAACTTAGTCAATGGAGAAGCTATGGATGAAAATCCTTCCACGAACCTTCTGTAATAACCAGCCAAACCCAAGAAACTTCTGATATCTTTAGGAGAGGTAGGTTTGGACCATTGTTTTACTGCTTCTATTTTCTGAGAAGCCACTCGGATCCCTTCACCAGATGCTATATGCCTAAGAAAAGCAACAGATTGCAACCAAAACTCACATTCGCTAAACTTACCGAATAACTGGCGATTTTTAAGAGTTTGCACGACAACCCTCAAATGAGTCGCATGTTCTTCCTCATTCCTAGAGTAACTGAGGATATCATCAATAAAGACAATAACGAACAAGTCCAAATATTACTTGAACACCTGTTCATCAAATCTATGAAAGTTGCGGGAATATTGGTTAGTTTGAATGACATACCTACAAATTCATAATGACCATACCGTGTTCTGAAGGCTATTTTTAGAATTTTACTATCTCTGACTCTGAGCTGATGATAACCAGATCTGAGGTTTATCTTTGAGAAATGACTAGTACCTTGAAGTTGGTCAAACAAGTCATCAATCCTTAGCATAGGGTACTTGTTCTTGATTGTGACTTTGTTCAACTGCCTATAGTTAATGCTCATTCTGAAAGAGCCATCTTTCTATTTCACGAACAACGCGGGTGCACCCCATGGGGAAATACTAGATCTGATGAAGCCCTTAGCTAGAAGGTCTTTTAACTTCTCTTTCAATTCCTTAAGCTCAGTTGGAGCCATTTTGTAAGGAGGATTTGAAATAGGCTGGGTATCGGGAAGAAGACCAATTCAAATTCAATTTCCCTTTCGGGAGGAACTTCAGGAAGATCTTCTGGAAATACTTATAGGAACTCAGTAAATACTAGTACTGACCCAAGAGTTGGGGTTTCGTATCTTGAATCCTTAACCCGAACTACATCATAGAGATAACCCTTACAGATCATTTTTCCAGCTTGAAGGTAAGAAATGAATCGACCCATAGGCGCTAAGCTACTACCCTTCCATTCTAAGATTGGTTCATCTGCAAGCTGAAAACGGACAATCCTAGTTCTACAATCGACTAAGGCATAACATGAATCTAACCAATCCATGCCTAGAATGACGTCAAAGTCTACCAATTGAGGTGACTTTCTGAGAGACTGTAACAGGGCAATTTCGGTATACCTGTCTAACTATAACTAGGTCACCAACTACAGTAGAAACTGAGAAAGGTTCTGAAAGAGTTTCTAGACTGACACCGAAGTTGACTACTATTTAAGGAGTTATAAAGGAAAGAGTGGCCCCTGGATCTAACGAACCATAAACATCTAAGTTAAAGACTTGTAACGTACCAGTGACCACATCAGGAGAATCTTCCTGATCCTGGCTAGCCTAGAGAGCATACAACCTATTTTGGCGCTAACCGCGACCTGTACCAGATAAGTTACCCTACTGAGTTGGGTAACCTGCTGGTGCTAGTGAAGTTGTAGATTGAGCCCAACCATTATTACCTCCCTGTTTAGAAGAAGGGCAAGCTCTCAACCTGTGACCAGTCTGACCACACCCAAAACGTCCTTCCTTTCCTCCAAGACACTCACCCGGATGGTTTTTACCACACATAGGACAAGTTGGGTAGGTTTTAGTACCTGAAACACTCCCCTGAGACATAGAGCCTGATGCCCTACTTTTTGATCCTATCGAAACTTGGATGTTGGAAGACTAGTGGATGAAGGTGCTGGAGCTGAAGATTTTTGCTGAAACTGCGAGCGATTTCCACCACCCGATTTTTGTTGAGAATACTCATACTTTCCTATCCTAGCCTTTTTGTTATCCTTAGCCTATTCTTTAAGCTTATCTCCTTAAACTTGCTGAGCATGAGTCATGAGCCTAGAGATGTTCATATTCTCCAGCAACATAGCATTTCTACACTCCGTTTTCACTAAGTCAGATACCCCATATAGAAACTTGTTCATTTGAGCCCTAGAATCGGCAACCATGTAAGGAGCATACCTAGAGAGTTGGGTGAACTTGTGTCTGTACTCTTGGACTGACATGCTACCTTGCCTCAAATTCATGAACTCCTAAGCTTTTGCCTCCCTCAACTTTCTTGGGAAGAACCTGTCCAGAAAAGTCTCACTGAAACACTCCCAATAGATAGGAGTTGCATCCATACCTCTGTTTTCTTTCCATTGAGTAAACCAGATGTGAGCTACATCCTTAAGCTGGGAGGATGCAAACTCTACCATATCATTACTCGTCACTTGCATCACTCAAAAGATCTTCTTGACCTCATCTATGAAGTTTTGGAGATCCTCACCAACTTGCGACCCTAAAAACTCAGGTGTATTCATCATAACAAAATCACGAACCCTGGATGCCACTGATCCACCACTAGAATTTGTAGGAACTGCAGCTTGCTGGTTGTTCTGGTTGGTCACACTCTAAGCAAAAGCTAAATCACATTCTGAAACTCTGCATTCGAAGCATTCTAATCTTGAACTGGAGGAGTTGTGTTAGCATTGCGGGCATTCACATTCCTTCTGTAAGCTCTACGAGGAGGCATGCTGTTAAAGTGCATAACGATAAATTAGAAAGAGAGATCATACCAACGAACGATAAGAATATCAAGAAAGTGTAGCTTTTTCCTAAAACACTTGGTAGCCTCCTTCTTATTACATGTGGTGCACTTCACACCCCATGAAAAGGACTCTACTTAGTGCGGCTATTCAGACATCCTATGACTCCTAAACCTAGTTTTACCAAGTTTTTCATGTCCTGAAGCTACCACCAGGACAAGAACACGGGACCTAGGACCACGAGTGACCACAAGCTAACCCTGCTGGCATATCATAAGCATACATAAAAATAAACTGAAACAAGGAATACTGTGATGAAGCTTAAAACATGAGATCAATTGAACTTATGGGGAATACCCAATACTATTTGAATTTATATAATTTAGAAGAGTTTAAGATACCAAAATAAAACTCAAACACTAAAGTTGAATTTGCCTATGTATGAAATAAAGTCTCTAACTTACTAGGGATGCTGGGACATGCCCTCAACTAACTCTAGCAAATACTGAAAATTGAAATGAAAAGACTAAATATAGAAACATGTCCATTGTCCTCGAAGAATGAGGACTCACCATTGAAGCTACTAAATTGAAGGCCGGGAACCGATCTATGTGTGGTCTAGATGTTGAGGACTAGAACCTACATCATGAAAAGATGTAGCGTAGAGTATGCATCAGTACTTGAAAGGTACTGAGCATGTATGATAGAATAATGTTGAATAAAACATATACTGAACAAAGCGATAAAGCAATGATATAATCTGAACATGATAAATATGGTTAACATGATGAATATGAACTAACTAGATGTAGTGACCAAGTTTATATCATACTAAAACTAAATATTGAACTGTAACTGATAACCTAGTCAATACACTAGAATTTGTGTCTGGGAGTTACTAATAACCGACATAAAATCACATGAGCTAAATGTGGAGTCCAACGTATACTCCTCATTAAGACGACCCAATATACCTTGCCAAGGGTATAGAGGCATGACTGGCGTGATCACTAAGTATAATGGCCATAGAGGAGACTTACCTATGGGGGCACGTAGTTCTGGGTCTATGAGGATGATTAACCCTAGTCCACTCGGTATTCAGCCTACTCCCAACTGATTGTGTAAATGATACATTATGACTAAAGTTTCGTAATACTGAATTGCTCAAATACTGTCATGCTAATTGAAAATGTAACTTTACTATGTTGATAATGGAACATTCTTAACTGAGGCATGTATATTTGAATAAATTGACCGAGAAAGTGTAATTCATGAACTAAACAAGTCTACACAACTAGGGTTCAGAGTTGCAAGCAAGAAATAAGAACCAATTCCACGAAAACATGATAATTTTATTTGGATTATTCTCACGACAAAATTACAACATAAATTCTGCAATTCTAGAAACCCTAGGCCTAGCATTATATAGAGAATCAAAAATGTGATTAAATTTTAAGGACCTAGTGGGTGAAAGGAACCTATGAGTGAAATCCCACATACCTGGTGACGAAATTCATGGAGAATTTTTTTGATTTCGGGGGTGGAACTGAAGAAAACTTGTTACGTTCTTGGAGAGGGCTTGGTCGACTTTTTCTCCTTCTTTTCATTCAACTTGGATGAATATTTGGGAATGAGTTGACTAGGGTAAGTTCTAATTAAGTTTCTAGGCTAAGACTGACTAAAACGACGTAATTTAGGGGTTAAACGACGTAGTATAGGGGTCCAACGCATAGGGAACAGACCAAACGACGCCTGACTTAAAAGTTGTAGGGGCCAATCGACGGACTGACCCACGGTCCATCCTGTCAACCTTGGACTGGCTCTTCAGAGACTAAAGTCATGGGGTCTCGATCTATGGACCAGGACCACGGTCCGTGGGTCTAGCCGCGGGTCATCCCTTAGCCAATTTTGTCTGACTTTTCTAGGGAGGGGTGCAGGTGGTCATCCACAGACCCCCACCTACGATTCGTAGGTCACCCTACGACCCATGGGTGGTGCCCGTCGTTGGCACCTGCAACTTATGAAATTTGCTTTTTGTTCTGTCTAGGATATGGGGTGTTACATTCCCCTACCCCTGCCTCACCCACGGCCTCTTGCTACGGACACCTTTGTTGGCTCATTAGTGGGAGGTATGGGGCTGACGCTGTTGTATCGCATATTAACCATCTGCGGACAGAAGAGTGAAAGAGAATTAGATACCAATTTGGATCACCAGATACCAACTGGAATCAAGTCATAGCACTAAGGGAGAAGAAGACATAGATATTTCCTACAGTCGTGTAGCCTCTCGAAGAAAAGTATAGACGTCTCTGTACCATTCCGCAAGACTCTATTAGACTTGTTTTGGTACAATGAGATCAATGAACTTATGGCTCTAATACCAACTTTGTCACGACCCAAACCACCGTGATTGGCACCCACACTAACCCTCCGGTTGGAGAACCATTACTATAACCCAACTAAGTAACTTCACAAAAAACTAAGCATTTAAAGACATGGAAGCAGGTTTAAATGATGGATAAAAATGGAGTTCCAATAAACTCCAAGGGTTTTAAATAACAATTAACAAACTATTGCGGAAGTAAACCCCTAGCACTTGAAAGTCATTGTCCCAAAACTCTTTTAACCATCAAGTCTAAGACAAGGAGGTGCAACCCCAAAAACTAAACATAAACCAAAGACTAAATGAATAAATAGCCCTAGTCCAAAAAGATTGGACTAAACTAATGAGGGATCCATTGCAGCCTGAAAGAATTGGTTAACCCTTGAATCTGGGCTCGATCAGTGATCTCCTAACTGAGGTCTGTCAGTAGCCGCGTGAAGATGCCCTATACTCAACAAAGAACTAGCTAGTGCAGTATCAGTACATAACCACAATGTATTGGCAGGATCACGCGGCTACTCAAGTAGGCACAATATACACAAGCAATTACAACACAGTAAACATACATATACACAATGAACAATTCAACTATCATTTTAGAAGCAACATACAATTTCCCAACATCAATGATAACTATATATGAACATAATAATCACAAGTGGTCCTCTCATGGAACCCACACTAAAATTGTTAGTGTGTCGGAACGTGACACCCGATCCAATGTATGTGTCAGAACGTGACACCCGGTCCAATTTTTGTGTCGAAACGTGACACCTGATCCAATGTATGTGTCGGAATGTGACACCCGATCCAATCAGCACAACCACTATCACAACCACACCATAATAAATAGTACATATAGTCACATGATCAAGTAACAGTTCATGGCATGTAGTGGTTCGCACATAATCATTTCAGAACATTAGATTAACATTTCACTATTCACATACACGCAAGCGTACAATGAAGAAATTAACTGGCATATATCACACTAATAGGAAATCGAACCATCACATACCTCAAAACCAAGCTTGAATCTTCCTAAGACACTTGAGCCTTCCCTTTTCGGATTCTTTTTGCTTGTCCTTGGTCTAAAACAATTAAATAATGCAAGGATCAATAAACAAGGCCTAATTTACCCATTTTATAACTAAAGTTATCAACCCAAGGCCATACCCAATATCCTAATGTTCAATTAGGGATTTCCCACCATTAACTTCGTGCCAAAACCCTCCCCCAACAATAATTACCCAAGATTCTAGGTTCTTCAAGCTTCTTAACGTCTTGGCTATCCACTCATGTGATCAAATTCATAACTAAATCCCCCATGCATTACCAGATTTCCCTAGACCTCGCCTGACTCAGATTTCGTCCAAGTCTGGCCTAGACTAGATTTTTTCAAGTCACTACTCAAGTTTTCTGGCCCAAATTCTTTCCCAATTGGCTTTTCCATAACGACGGGAACAGGTCGTTACAGTACCCCCACCCCCTCACCCCCCAAAATTAAAAAAAACCTTGAGTACCCCGATTCTCCCCCACCCTACCCCCCCCCCACCCCACCCCCCAAAAAAAATTACTTTTAAACAAAATATATTTTTCTTATCCCACCCCTCTCCCCTCAAAAAAGAAGTTTAAAAGACTTTTTTTATTTTTTTTAAGTGGGTGGATAGTGAGGTGTGAGGCTAGGGGTATTGGGTAGAGGATGAGGTGGGGTCATAAGAAAAATAAATTTTTAAAAAGAAAAACATATGAAGTTCTTTTATCTTCCTAAATTGCTAAATTATTAACATTTAATTATTTACGTGTTCTTTAAACATTTTTTCTACTACATATATTTATGTGTGCGTCTTGAAAATTGTACATATATGCACGTGTGGCATAAGAGGAGTATTAAATTCACTTAATCAAGAAAAGGGGTATTTTTAAAGCTGTCAGTAGTTGGGGGACTGAAGTAATAATTCACGCCAAGTTTAGGGGTGTTTTCAATAATTATCTATTTTCGTATTAATTGAAAGTTTTTACCTTCTTTTATTTTCTTCATTCTTTTCAATGCTTTCACATTAAAATAAAACACAACTTTTATTTATTGTTTATAAATGCTAATATTCCTAAAGAAACCAATATTAACAAATAATAAAAAAATATAAAAGGTGGATTTCTCTTTGGTATTTTTTTAAAGAAGAAGAAAAATAGTGATTTATAATTAAGTTCATCAAACATTAATTCTCTTCTTTTCCCATGAGCCAACTCTGATATAAATGTTGACTATTACTTTGTATATTGGTAAAATGAAAAATATTACTTTAATATAAAATAGAGAATAACTAAAATAACTATTATATGTTTACTACTATAAATATTTTTTCTATTTTATAATTATTCAATTCTACAATTAATGTTGAGATAGATTAATGTTATTTTCAGTCTAAGTCAAAATTAATTGAGATAATATCACTTATAAGTAAGACAAGTATAGCTTATCCAAAATTAATAAAGATTTATGTTTCTCTTGATAATTACTACAATCTAGTGATAATTAAAGAATTATAAAGTGATAAGTCAAAATGTATTAAATACAAATAAATGATAATAAATTCTTTGCTTATTTAAAGCAATGCCCTTCATCAATTTCAAGAGAACATATTCCTCTTTTAAAGTTTGTCTACTTAGACAGAAAACATATATATTTTTTTCTTTTGGAGTGTTACAACAAATGAGCTATATACAGACAACAAATCAGGAAAATGAAATCATTAGATTATACATTTTAGTAACAAAGTTGTCACTCAATACAAAAATAGAATAAATATAAAGGAAAGAGGGAGTTATACCATGAGAAGCCTATAAATTCTCTTCATTTTTTTTGAAATTATAGTGCATAATTGGTATTTTTTTTATATCAATTCTTACTTTAGAGAAATTTTTGGTCATTCATACATCAAATATGAATAATGCAATTTTTTCTTCTCCTTCATTTTTAATACATTCTCGTGTATTACTTCGATGGAGCGTTTCGTACTCATATGGAATTCAGGAATCATGTACGAACTACTTACCCATCAACGCCTGAGCGGAATATCATCCTACGTTCTCATGTATATGCATTTAGCATTCTCTTGACGGAAAATTTGTCATCAGCCCAACCTATGGCCCCACAACATGTAAGTTTACAAAATGTTTTCCTACCTTCTACAATATATGCATCTGGACCATTTTATCAAGAAAATCCATCACCCTATCAACATGCGGCCCTAGCACATGCGAATTCACAAAATGCCATCCTACGTTTTCCTATATTTTCATCAAATAATTTTTTTTCAGAAAATTTGTCATCAACTCAACCTTCGACCCCACAACATGTGAGTTCGCAAAGAAATGTTGGTGCTGTTATCTTGTCAATATAATCATCGTATTATAACCACCGGATAAGAAATGACAGAACATCAACAATTGATAGACAACAAATGGCAAGAAGAAATAATGTTGTACCGATAAGCAGGGGCATGGCACCGCCAATGATTATGGTACAAATGGAAAGAATAAACAGAGTTGGAGGTTCAAATTCAATATTTAGAAATTCAAATGAGACTATTGTTTACGGTACAAGACAATTGATATATCAATTGGATGTTCTTATTTCACCAAATGCAAATGAACTAGTTAACTTAGTTGAAGAACAAGATGATTTGGACTTACACTTGAGGCTTTAATTGCTACAAAATTTATGTGGATCTTCTTTGTAAGGGGGTTTCTAAAAATGTGCTAAGTTTTAAATTTTATTTTATTTTATTTTCCGTATGTTTGTCTAATAGAAGGGTATCTAAAAGTGTGAGTCTGTTGTTTTATTTTATTTTATTGTTGGTAAGTCATGGGGGTGCTCTAAAATCATATTATGATTGGAGTCTATTGTTTTTTTCATCAAATATTTATGTTGATTTAAATTATCTAAATTGATATGTTTGTTTAAATATAAATAATTTCATATGTTATTACTATATATCAACTTTCGGCATCCAAATTATATATGACACGTCACAGGCGCTTTTTAGCTTGTTATTTTAAATAAATTCCCCTACCCCCACCCCACTCAAAAAAAAATTATTGTGTAAAAAATTAACAAATCTTTATTTTTCTCATTTTTTTTAATTTTCTAAAATCTAATTAAAGTCTAAAATAATTAATTTAGTAGGATCCAATATATGCATCAGTCTTCAACAATAAAGTCATAATTAGATTTCAAAAAGAGAGCAGATTGTTTTAATTCATTAATGGAACTAAAATCATTCGCAGTACAATCAAAGTTAGTTAGAACGATCATTCATTATATCAAAATTTTATTACAATGGCATGAATTTTTTACTCTATAATTAATTTTTCATGCTATATTTATTTCTCTACACATGATTTTCCTTTTTTGTTCCCCTTTTTATGTTTGCACATGGAAGCTGATTTTAAACTCTATTATCGTAAATGCATGTCAGGTTTGTGTTTTAAGTGATTTCTATTATCTTCGATTTTGCACTATAGCTCCCAGCGAAATTAACGATTTGAAAGAACCAAAAAAATTAAAAACAAAACAGGGTAGAGATATTGTCCTGCTCTCCCCACTATAGCATCATGTATGCCATTTTAGCGACTCCCGCTATAGAGAAAAATCCCCGCCATAGTAGGATCACAGTAGCGAATCGGCCTCGCCATGGCGGTCCGAATGATGGTAGCACAGAAATTGCAAATTTCTGCAACTTCCTCTCATTTCACATTCCCAATTATCAAAGATAACCGTTGAAATTGCATTGTGATCTTAAATATAACCTCAAGACTAACCCCAACAATGTATAATTAAAATCTTCACACCACTTATCATTAAACCAATCATGAATCACACCAGAAAATTGTTAATCACATCACGTTCCCGCTATCATACCAAAATAGCCCACATGGTTTTCAACCAATCCTGACTGTCTTGAAATTGGAGTTTTTCCACTGTCATAATTTATTTTGTCTTATTACCAATGGAAAGACAATACCCAAAATTTGAGACAAAATTTCAATTGAGCTTCATAGCAATTTTATAACTTACTCACTACACATAATCAATCTATTACCGTTTTCATATTACAGTTTCACAATCATACAAACAATTATACTACCCACATTTGTAGTTATTCAGGCAATACAATGCACATAACTACAATTTCAAGCTTTACCACTAAATCAAATCACGATCATTACCTTTAACTGGCATCATAGATAATCATTTGCTCATCATTCATGCATTTACATAGCTTGAAGACCAGCTGCCAATTGAAACCTTTTTTATTCCATTTTTTCTTGGTTGTGTTGTTTCAGCCGTAGACAACGGTATTCAATTACTCCATCGAGATACCGATTAGAATCAACCAACAAGCAAGAAACAAACCACACGTAAAGATTGAAAGAAGTGGAACAAATGTTATATTCTCAAAGATTAGATGTGGATGGTAGACTTGGTAAAATGGCCTCTACTTATTTTCAAAATTTGAGTTTGATCGCTAGGTCACTATCATATTCTATTTTGGCTTTATTTGACCCCAAGAATGGATTGGATAGAAATGAATTCCCTGTTGAAGATCTTTGTATTGATTTATCTACAAGACTCTATTCGACATTTCGACATTTGGTCTTATACCGAGAGACCAGCAACCTAAGCTCTGATATTAAATTGTCATGATCCAAACTCAACGACCATGCAAACACCTAGTCTGACACCTAAATAAGAGAACTCTTACCACCTAATTTAAACGAATGATATTCATATTACTTGCAAAATGACTTGCGACTTTTGTGTGAGACTTAGTTCTGTTAGGCTTATGTTTTCAGGGCCCAACTATGCTCCCTAAATAAGCCTAACTGTAAATGGTCATTGCTCATTCAATAATTTATGTCAAGAGTTGTCAATGATTCTGTTCAGACGGTTATTTTTGAAGAAATTTTTCTTTTTTAGTTATTTAAAAGTTATAAGAAAATAGTTAATTTGTACCTCTTGATTACTTCAACTCTATTACATTGTTGATATATAAAACATGTTAGATATTTTTTTTATGAGTCTATTTAATCTTTCTTAAAATGTTAATGCAATTTCTACATTTTCATTAAAATTCTAAAATTTCAACTAAATTTCAAAAAAGTAATAGAAACGAAGAATATGAAGTTGGATTTGACCTTGGAGCTCCAGAGAATACTCAAAATTGATGTAGGTTCTTAACTCGTCGTTGTATACTTGTTTATCTTGTTAATTTGGTATTTGCTTAAAGGACAATTCAGTGTACTATGTTCTTGCTATGTGTGATATCTGAAAAAGAACTGGACCACAAGAATCTAGCAAGAGTAGTAACAACAACCTCTTTTGAAAATGCAAGTTGATAAATGTTTTGTTGCTATTTGGTTGGTTTGGTTTAAATGAATCTTGGTTATGTTTCTATAAGATGTATGCTTTTTCCAAAATAAAAACTTTTATTTATCTTGTAGTTTTTAAAGTAATTAGTTTTTACACATATGCCACGCACGTGTATTACGTATCAATTTTTTTTATATTTGATATTTGTGAAATTTAGTGCAAATAATCTCTAAATATGTAATTTAGGTGTATTTGAAAAATAAATCTTTCTAGTTATTTATGTCAAAAGTAATTGGTTTCTATACATGTGTGTCACCTATATATTTATCAAATATCACAAAAATAATGACTTTTGATAGAAAATATATTTAAAAAGAAAAGACTCAAATATGACATCGAACTTTGATAAAAAGGTGTATCTATGTCGTCCGTTATAAGTTTGGCTCATCTATGTCATTTTTCGTTTGAGAAAAAGGTTCATCCATGCTAATATTTGTATACTTGAAATATTTTCGAATTTGAAAAATTATTTTTTACACATGGTCCATTATGATTCGGTCATGTATTAATTAAATCTTTTTTTAAAAAGGAAAGAGACTCAAATATGCCATTGAACTTTGGAAAAAAATTCATCTATGTCATTAGTTAAAAGTTTGGATCATCTATGTGATTTCAGTTAACAAATAATGACATGGATCAGCGTTTTATCAAACAAAAATGGCATAGATGAGCCAAACTTTTAACGG
>JAJOOR010037610.1:0-11099 GCA_036250505.1 Solanum acaule | reverse complement strand
TTCTCATCCGATCACGTTTTACCAAGAATATTGAGTTGAGTCGAACTTTGACTAAATTTCCAAGTTAAAATGCCTAATTGCACAAACTCAAAATGGAAACCTCGAAACCCAATCCAACCATCCTACTAGACCAATAATGACCTTATGGATCTAACCACGCTGACAGAATTCTCATCCGATCACGTTTTACCAAGAATATTGAGTTGAGTCGAACTTTGACTAAATTTCCAAGTTAAAATGCCTAATTGCACAAACTCAAAATGGAAACCTCGAAACCCAATCCAACCATCCTACTAGACCAATAATGACCTTATGGATCTAACCACGCTGACAGAATTCTCATCCGATCACGTTTTACCAAGAATATTGAGTTGAGTCGAACTTTGACTAAATTTCCAAGTTAAAATGCCTAATTGCACAAACTCAAAATGGAAACCTCGAAACCCAATCCAACCATCCTACTAGACCAATAATGACCTTATGGATCTAACCACGCTGACAGAATTCTCATCCGATCACGTTTTACCAAGAATATTGAGTTGAGTCGAACTTTGACTAAATTTCCAAGTTAAAATGCCTAATTGCACAAACTCAAAATGGAAGCCTTGAAACCCAAACCAACAATCCTACTAGATCAAAAATGACCTTACGGATCTAACCAATCTGATGGAATTCTCATCCGATCACATTTTACCAAGAATATTTAGTTGAGTCGAACTTTGACTAAATTTCCAAGTTAAAATGCATAATTGCACAAACTCAAAATGGAAGCCTCGAAACCCAAACCAACCATCCTACTAGACCAAAAATGACCTTCCTGATCTAACCGCGTTGACGGAATTCTCATCCGATCAGGTTTTACCAAGAATATTGACTGAAGTCGAAATTTGACTAAATTTCCAAGTTAAAACGCCTAATTGCACAAACTCAAAATGGAAGCCTTGAAACCCAAAACAACAATCCTACTAGACCAAAAATGACCTTCCGTATCTAACCGCACTGACGGAATTCTCATCCGATCACGTTTTACCAAGAATATTGACTGAAGTAGAACTTTGACTAAATTTCCAAGTTAAAACGCCTAATTGCACAAACTCAAAATGGAAGCATCAAAACCCAAACCAACCATCCTACTAAACCAAAAATGAGCTTCCGGATCTAACCGTGCTGACGGAATTCTCATCCGATCACGTTTTACCAAGAATATTGAGTTGAGTCGAACTTTGACTAAATTTCCAAGTTAAATCGCCTAATTGCACAAACTCAAAATGGAAGCCTCGAAATCCAAACCAACCATCCTACTAGACCAAAAATATTCTTCAGGATCTAACCGCGCTAACGGAATTCTCATCCGATCATGTTTTACCAAGAATATTGACTGAAGTTGAACTTTGACTAAATTTTCAAGTTAAAACGCCTAATTGCACAAACTCAAAATAGAAGCCTCGAAACTCAAACAAACCATCCTACTAGACTAAAAATGGCCTTCAGGAGCCAACCGAGCAGATGTAATTCTCATCTGGTCACATTTTACCAAGAATATTGACTGACAGTGCATTAGTTGCTCTTTAAAATGTTAATATGCTACTTTCACTAACTATCAATTCAAAGGATCCAAATCCCTGTTTTTATGACAATTACTATAGTTTGCCTGCCACTTCTAACTTGGTAGTGCTTTCTTAATGATGTGATATTCTTTATTTTAGAGCACCTTAACTACGTGACTATACAGATTAAGCTAAAGGAGAAAGCATTCATGAGGAAAGAATTCACTCACACATAATTCATTGTTAAAATATTAGACACATCTTCATTTAAACTTAATGAAACTTACATAATTCATTGTTGAATTACAAAAGCTGGCACATACAACAAAGACATACAATTACATTTTTTTTCAAAAGAAGTCTCCTATTTTTGTAACATTATCCTTCCATGACAAACACCAAGCTTCAAAAGTTCAATACCAGCCCCAACAACATATAATTAGTTGAGATAATAGCATCTGAGTACTTTGTATTTATGACTGGACCTTTGTGATTACTCCAACTGCTGAATAGTCTGCGAGAAAAGAAAAGTTCAATACAGTCTCGGAGAAGAAGGAATTAAAAACACCTTGGAGAAGATGATGAACTTACCGTTTGGGTCAGCGTTTTGAGCAATCTGAAGAGCATCTGAGTTGGCTACTTACAAAAACACTAATGTTGAACTTAATCATGCATTTGTTATACAAAAACAACCTACTTTAAGCCCACAACATTCACATATATGTACATTTGTGGACATTCTACTAGGTAACAAAAAATCCTATTATGGTTAGCCCTTACAAAATAGCTACACAAAAACCATTCAGTGATTTAAAGCTTATCATTAATAATCATCCATATCATACTGTGACATTCAAGTTCACTAATGCTTAAGAAGAATTCCATCCTCTTTATATCTTGAGTAATTCCCATTGCTGTCTTGACTCGTTCATCTGAGTTGTATGTTTCAAATGCAGGGGATCCAATAATAGAAAATATCTTACCACGAATCTCAGATAGATCACGCTCTCCTAGCTTGTCAATTAAAGAAGTCATTCTCTTATCATGACTTTCAGTGAATTGTTTCATCACCTCCATCAAACCTTTAAGAAAAGTCTCATTATCATCTTCAACTATTTTTCTTTTTTTGCATTTACCTTTTTCATTGACTTTAGAAGACGATGCTTTAAAATTATTACCTTGTGTCTGAGATTGGTGGGTTTCACCTTTTTGAGTTGTGAATGAACTTTGTGCTGCTCCAGTTGATTCATTAGGTTCAACTTGAGCAGTAAATGGACTTTGTGTTGCTCTAGTTGATACATTAGGTTCCTCTTGAGCAGTTTGATCTTCTTTTGTGCCCTTAAGCATCATCTACTTCGACAACAACAATAGGAAATCCCACAGACGTGCCATTAGTAATTTCTTGAGCTTCAATTCTTTCTATTTCTTTAACAGTATCTTCTGGCCCTTCGGTAAACTCTCCAGTAGCTCTATCCTTGCCAAATATCTCTTCCCAGTCAGCAAATAATGGGCATTTTTAAAAGTTCATTGACTTGGCATTTGGATCAACCTAAGAAAATAAAGAATAAGTACATGAAGTAACTGACAATATTCCAAAGACAGAGATCCATTCACCAAGAGAAAATATAAGTACCAATTCCCTGATGATTTAAAATAAATATAAATCACCTTTATCAAGTCATCCCAACCTTTTAGATCATCAACTAAGATACTTCCATCTGGAATCCTAAACCACTTCGACTTTTTAGTAACGATATGGTTGCGTAACTCTTTTTCCATGCTCTTATTTTAGAATCAACATGTGGTAGAGAGATTCCAATCCACAGTTAGGATGACGAGCATTCATGTAGTGTTCCAATTCCATTAAATATCCATGTCTAAAGGTTCCATTATCTCCTCTCCAACCATTAACACACAATTCTTTTAATCCATCTACAAGAGTAAGTTCCTCTTCTGGAGTCCATACCCTTCGAGATGAAGGTGTTGATTTTCTTGCCCTCTTTTTGGATGTGTTAGATGTTGCAGCAGTAGAACTAGCCATTCCAATCTGTAAAATTATAAATGAAATCACAAGTAATACTAAAGTACAACTTACTAGTAAATTATGTCAATTATAACCCAATAAATTGTAATACAACTTGATTGATCTGGGAAAAAGATAATGTGAAGACATATATACAAATTCACTACTTATATTTAAAAATAATAGATATACGTTGAGATTCATTGTTTGTCTGTACAAACAACAATGTGAGCCATACAAAAGATTGACCATTCATTTTCACAAAATAATAAAAGCTATTACATTTTACAGTGAATGGAAAACCAAAAACAAAAGTGCATAAGCACACCAAAAGTGACCACATAGTTTAAAATATAAAGATTGATTTCCCAATCTTTCATTCCACATAGACCGAGCTGGTTCATCCCTCCAAGTGCTTCCACTCATCAGATGCTTCAATTGTATTAATATTTTCATGTTCATGTTGATTCTCCATGTGGAATTCCATTTCCACATCTATGGGGTCAGCTTCCATCTCTCTTCGAATGAAATTATGTATCAAACAACATGCACTAATAATTCTATTGTGAACCTTAACCGAGTACCACGAAGGACTTCTAAGAATTCCTCAATTGCAATAACCCTTTAAAAGTACTAAAGTTTTCATGTCCAAAAATATCTATGAAACATCAAGCTCTGCAACCCTGAGACCACTACAACAACAACATACTCAGTGTAGTCACACAAGTGGGATCTTGGGAGCATACAAAATACAAAGACCTTACCCTACCATTGTGGGGTAGAGAGGTTGTCTCTAATAGACCCTCTGCTCAAAAAAGAAGTTTTTTGAGGCAAGGAAAACACGATAACAAAATAGCAAGACACAAAGCAAGTGAAACAGCAGACACACCACACTGAGACTATCCACAGAAATTCAGTGACCCATATCTTCAATATATCAAGATAGAGAATAAAACTAGCTAAAAGTGAGAAAACACAATAAAAAGGAGAAGTTTTATGAAAAATGTAATTAAGTAGATATACTAGAAAATATAGTGATATCAAATAGAAAGATTCAAGACCAACAATATACAAACAATTCAAGCTAATACAAGAAGGGGCTTGCAACATTGACTTTGATTCAAATAAGAGAGTTTGGGACATTACCAGGGAGTCCAACAGGACTTAAGCACGAAGCTACTGCCACTCAACAATAAAGGGATAAAGGGACACAATTCATGATAAATTATTTTAAGAATCTGACACTTCTATTCCTTGAAATTGAATAACACGAGGGAGCAAATAAAACAAAACATTATAATAAGCCTTAGTACCATGTTGATTCACTTAAGCATACATTAATAAAGAGACAAACGGAAAAAAGAAACATGCTGATTTAGACATGTATCAACACAAAGCAAATATATTTTACCAAAACAACCATCTTATAACAAAAATAAGCACACTTTAGACCTACACTAAGTCACAGTAAACACTAAAAAAACAAATATATTTTACTAACAATGACCAATAGGTAACAAATGGACCAAAACAATGTTTTTCGAAGCTAGAATCAATATCATTAAATTTCAATTGGAACAGATGCAGAAACAAGCTCTTATCTGACATAACACAAACAAACAATCCTTTCATTCTAAAATATAGTGTACTTTAAGCAATAAAGAGAAGATGGACATTACTAGGGATTCCAACAGGGGTTACTTCTAGTACTACCAACCCTCACATCTGGTACTACCAGTCTAGTACTACCAACAACAGGGGTTACTTCTAGTACTACCAACCCTCAAATCAGTGAAGCTAATAAGTAGTAACTCAGGTTAATATCAAAATCATATGACTTGATGTAATCATATGTGTATAGTGTCCTTACCTTGAATTCCTCAAACCACATATCATGAGTAGATTCTGGAAACTTCTTCCATTATGGTCTAGCAAATTCAAATTTACTACGAATGCAACTAGCAATGCCTTCAATTACTATCTTGTAAGGATCAAACCTATATAAAATACAGTAGTTATCGAACATATAAACAGATAAACAATTCAGCTAAGCAAATGTATTATTAAAAGTTAGTCTTATTACCCATCCTCTTCAGGTACAATCCAGATTTGATGAACATTGTCCCCATTGCCAACTGTACTAGATGAGGTGACTGGAGTCGTATTGGTCGGTGGTGACATCAATTGTTCAAATTCTTGATTTATAGGTTGGGACTAATTAGATTGAGTTTGAGATTCAATGTTACGAGGTTGAGATCGATTGACCTCAAGACTAGGTTGAGGCAAAGGAGGCCCATTTACATGGAGTGAACCAGTTTGAGAATAGAGGAATCGTGATGGGATTATGGGAGGTCGATATTTAGAGTTATAAGGTAGAGATTGATTCACTTCAAGGTTAGGTTGATGCATTGAAGATTCATTGACATGAAGTGAACCGATATGAGATTGGAGGGCTCGTGATGGAATTATGGTAGGCAGTTGAACTGTTTGTCGCTCTACTGAACGTGTCTTTCTTTTACTTAATCTTTCTCTTTTACTGTTAGGTTGTCTTACTCTCTTAGATCTTGTACCTGACATCTGCAACAAACAAAGAACAATAAAATGATGTATTATTAATAATGTAACCAATAAATAACACATGAACAAACATAGTGATAATAAAACCAATGAAGACAAGACAAAGTAATGCAAGAAATATTTTTGTTCAACTTAACAGATAATAGACGGTAAGTAATACAAGAAATATTTTGGTCATAGTAATATAAAAATCACAATTCTATAAACTAGAATATAGTACTGTAAGTAAACAAACAAATAGACAAACTAATATTCTCAATCATCCTATGTATCCTGTTCTTGGGTTTGAAAGTGATCTTGTGAATCATCACTATCAAAAAATTCTTCTTCTTCACTTGTTTCCCCTTCCTCATCTTCCTCTTCTTCACTTGTTGTCTCCTTATCTTCAGCTTCATTTCCACTGACAACTGGTTGAAAATTACTTCCATGCATCTCTTCACCTTCAACTTGGTCATCTCGTAAGCAATCAATTAGATCATCCTCTATACTTGCACTAACATGTGATTGCTCCTCTTGGTAAGCAACTTCCAGATTATATCTTTTGTCCACAACTCCTCTTGGCTTTGTCTTTATAACTACCCACCAATCAGTTGTATCTCCTTTGTTTTCAGGATGACTTGCATAATAAACTTGAGTTGCTGTTTGGGGAAAGATGAAAGGGTCAAATTTAGAATATCTTCCCCTTTTTCGAACTTCGACAATACCAAAATGGATATAAACTTTCATGCCGTGTTTAGAGGTATCAAACCAATCACAGTAAAATAAAACTAACTTTATAAATGGTGCCATTGGCCATTCTAATTCGATAATTTCCTTAAGAACACCATAGTATTCACTTATGCTACCATATTGTCTAGTGCCACTGACACACACCCCACTGTTATATGTACTTTTTCCTTCACCCCAAGAAGCAATGTGAAATTTGTATCCATTCGTGAAATAAACAGGCCAAGACCGTGCTTGTCTCAATGGTCTCATTACTAAAATTGGCAAATAAGAATCTTGTCAGATCTCTTGTGGATTACTATTCACCTATCAAACAGAGAAATCATATCAGATATACATTTCAAATGATATATTCTTTATTCACAACTGATTATATTAATTCATACATATTCCTTAAACCATCATGGAAAGTCAACTTCAATTTGCTTATCAATGATATCATCGGTAAGATCATTGTAAGTATCTCTCAAGGCTTTTTCATACAAACTGCACTTAATTAAATTAGTAAATTAATTTTAGCCTAAATATAATAATCATATGTACACTATGGTGGGTACTTACTTGAGAAAAGGCTTAACCTCATCACAATTAATAAGACCATGCAATTGTGCTGCACCAACTTCTTTATCATCTAGCCACTGAATATTGCCCTTTTTTCTTTCCATAACTTCATCCAGAAAGATTAAAGACTGATAGAGTTGGTTGAGTAGCATTTTTTGTGATTAAATCATCATTGCGATCAACTCTATTATTGCTAGATAGGACATGAGATTCAAAATAATGGGAAGCAAAGTATGAGATTTCTTGAGCCAAATATGCTTGGCAAATAGATCCTTCAACTCTAGATTTGTTTTTGATAGTCTTCTTTATTTTGTTTAGGAACCTGCAATCAAATTATGAAATAAATAAATTATGTAATTAAATGACGAGAAAAATAATAAATTCTTAAAATATATTGGTATACCTTTAAAATGGATACATCCATCGGTATTGAACAGGACCACAAACCCTTGCTTCATAAGGCAAATGAATCATTAAGTGCTCCATTGAATAAAAAAGACCAGGTGGAAATATTCGTTGCAATTTACACAAGATTAATGGAATGTTTTCTTCCATTTGCCTTAAATGATCCTCCCGCAATACTGTTGAGCACAAGTCTTTAAAGAATAGACTGAATCCGGTTAGTGGCTTCCAGATTGATTTTGGAAGTGCACTAAAAGCTACTGGAATAAGACATTGCATAAAAATGTGGCAGTCATGACTTTTCATTTCAAATAACTTTAAATGTTTCTTATCAACACATTTACCCAAATTAGAAGCATATCCATCAGCATTTTTATCTCATGAACCAACACACATAAATCTTTCTTTTGGTCGTCATTTAAGGTAAACTTTGCTTTCGGTTTAATCCATCTCCCATCAGCATTCTATTGCAAGTGTAAATCACTTCGACGACAATATTCTTTCAAGTCCATTCTTGCCTTCTCATTATCCTTTGTTCTCTCACTTTTATCCATGACTGTATGGAAAATATTGTCAGAGACATTCTTTTCTATATGTATTACATCAAGATTGTGGCGAACTAGATTGGTCTTCCAATATGGCAGATCCCAAAAAATACTTCTTTTGGTCCAATTATTTGATTTTCCATAACCGTAAAAGTTGCGCAGACCAAATTCAGTAATCTTAGGAAATCCTTTAATTTTTTCCCACACTTGTTCTCCAGTTAACTTGGGAGGAGGTCTAGACTTTTCCTCTCTTCCTTTATAAAAAGCATTCTTGTTTCTTCTAAATTCATGATTGAGAGGCAAGAACTGTCGGTTACAATCAAACCAAGAAACTTTTCTTCCATTTTTCAAACTGAAAGTTTTTGTTTCATCCATACAAATTGGGCAAACTAATTTACCTGTTGTACTCCATCCCGACAGCATGCCATAAGCAAGAAAATCATTGATTGTCCACATCAATGCTACTCGCATGAGAAAATTCTATTTCTTGGACATGTCATAAGTGACTGCACCATCCTTCCATAACTGTTGTAATTCATCTATTAACGGTTGAAAACAGTTGAAGATACACATCAATTTTGTTTTTGGGATTATGAGGACCTGGAATAATCAATGTTAAGAACATATATGGGGCAGTCATACAAATATCAAGAGGAAGATTGTACGGTGTAACAATCACTAGCCAACAAGAGTATGATGATCCTGATTGGACAAAAGGAGTAAAACCATCAGAACAAAGACCAATCCTAACATTTCTAGGCTCTACAACAAAGCCTGGATAAGTTTGATAAAATAAATTCCATGATTCTCCATCTGAAGGGTGGCATAACACACCTTCTTCCCTGCAATTTTCATAGTTCCACCTCATATCTTCAGCAGATCTTTTCAAAACATATAACCGTTGAAGTCTAGGAATAAGTGGCAGGTAATGCATTGTCTTGTGTGGAATCTTTTTCTTACCCTTCTTGCCCACACGTTTTTTATAATGAGGTTCTTTACAAAACTTACATTCTGTCATCTCTTTATCAGCCTTGTAATATAGCATACATCTATTAACACAACAATCAATTTTTTGGCTAGTTAGACCAAGCCCCGACACTAACTTCTTCGCTCGGTAGTAATCAAAAGGTATCTTATTATCTGGAGAGCTTGCCTCCTTCAGTAATTGAGTCATTGCATTAAAACAACTATGAGACATTGTATTCAGATTTAATACTCCTCATTCTAACAACCACAGACAATTCTGGATATTCGCATCTATGCCATAAGGGATTCTGAGCTGAATTCAACATTTTGTAAAATTTGCTAGCACCCATATTCGGAGCTCTTCTACATTGGGTTCAACTTGATGACTAAATTCTACACCAGCAGCATCATCAATCATACCTTTATATCTATTTACGTGTTCACAATTTTTTTCTAGAATTTTACATTGACTGCTTGAGGGCATGTCAAAGTCACATTCTTGATGACTACTTGAATCACCAGAATAGATATGTTCATTCAAATTAATTGAAGGAGCTTCCTCTCCATGTGCCGTCCAATACCATTATCTTGGTGTGAATCCTTTTTGAAAAAACATGCACATTAACTTCATTGGGTGTCAAGTGCTTCATATTTTTACAACGCTTAAAGGACACTTTATAACTTTTTCAAACAAATACTTCTGTTGACTACAAGAAAATTTAATAAATTCATCCATTCCACTTATAAATTCACCAGTATATCCCGCTCGACCGGGGATTAGTCTATTTACCATCCATTTTCGATGCTCGGGGAATTTTCATTTTCTGAACCAAAAAATAAATATGTTTGTAAACACAAATAATGAAATTTAGATACTGTATGGTTCAACAATGGTTGGGGAAAGCTACTAGTTTGTCATAGGAACCTAAAAATATGCACATAACAATACAAGAACAAGGACAAAAGAAAGCAAAACAGTAATTTCTTGAGAAGGAACTACTTGAGAAATAAAACATAATTATTTGATCTATATACTTGATATCTCTGTTTAAATAATAAACTTGTCATCTTTGTCAGACAAGTATATTTTTATTTTAGGTATATATCAAGAGTTAATGGGAAATAAAAGGAAGATGAAAAGAGAGGAACTTGAAAAGTTCTCTTACGCTTTAGTAAAAACAGCATTTCTCCCTCATTGGTGGTGGAAAGAAAAATTGTCACGACCCGATTTCTCGAGTCATGATGGCACCTACTATACCTTACCAATAGGTAAGTCAACCTGTAACCCAGAACATCAAGCAATGAGCGAAAGGGCAGAAACTAGCGTAAACAATAATCTAAACAAGAATAACAAGGCAGAAGCAACCCAAAAATAAATATATACAGAAATCCCTCCCAAAACCTAGAAGTCACTAGTACAAAGCTATCTAATAAAGAGTACAAGTCCCAAAAGTGGACCACAACAGAGCGTGTCTCAAAGGAAACAAGACTAGCTAAAACAAAAGAAGGAGACAGAACAAACCCAAAACGCCAAGTGCTCGCCCTCGTCTCCGAATCACAGCTGCAAAAGAAGGCTGGAACTAATCACCGCTGGTAACTGGTACTGGGACCTGCATCACGAAATAGATGCAGAGTGTAGCATGAGTACCAACATAACAGGTACTCAGTAGGCATCATAGGCCGACTGAGCAAAAAGGGTAAAAACAATAAGAAAGGATAGAATCTAGACACAAAGAGGTCAAAGCGGATAAG
>JAJOOR010037609.1:0-10330 GCA_036250505.1 Solanum acaule | reverse complement strand
AAAATCATTAGTAGGCAAAGACAATAAATCAAGGGGGGTAAGGGGGTTGAATCCATATACAACTTCAAAAGGAGTCTTACCAGTAGAAGAATGGAAGGTCCTATTATAAGCAAATTCTACAATAGGTAAGTACTCTTCCCAAGAAGTCAACTTTCCTTTCAAAACAACCCTCAACATGTTCCCTAAAGTTCTATTAACCACTTCCGTTTGCCCGTCCGTTTGTGGGTGATAAGATGTACAAAATAGCAATTTAGTTCCCAACTTTCCCCAAAGAATTCTCCAAAAGTGATTTAAGAACTTGGCATCCCTATCCCTAACAATAGTTCTAGGTATTACATGCAATTTAACCACTTTCTTTACAAACAAGTCAGCCACATGAGATGCATCATTAGTCTTTTTACATGGGATAAAACGAGCCATTTTAGAAAATCTATCTACTACCACAAATATACTATCCTTAACATACTTATTCCTTAGTAGCCCCAATATAAATCCATAGAAATATCAATCCAAGGGGAATTAGAAACAGGTAAAAGAGTATAAAGACCATGCGGCAATGTTCTAGACTTAGCCTGTTTACATTCAAGACAATAAGAACACACTTTTTCAACATCCTTTCTCATGCTAGGACAATAAAATTGTTCAAAAAGTATTTCTAGTGTTTTGGGTATGCCAAAATGTCCCATTAGCCCTCCACAATGTGCTTCCCTTCTTGAGAGTGCATCAGCAACCACATTCTCCTTTCCTTGTTTGTAAACAATTACATAAGGAAAAGTTTCAATAAACTCTACCCATTTAGCATGCCTACGACTAAGTTTACCTTGGCTCTTCAAGTATTTTAATGACTCATGATCAGTCTTGACCACGAATTCTCGAGGCCACAAGTAGTGCTGCCATGTAGCTAACGCCCTTACCAAGAGTAAAGGATTTAGAGTTTCTTAAAATATAGGATTTCTTAAGGTTTGGATTTTTTAAGGGTTTTTTTGGGTTTAGCGTTTTGGGCTTAAGATTTTCTAGGTATTTTTTTTGGTTTAGAGGAATTTTTAGGTTTAGAGTTTTAAAGGATTTTTATGGTTTTTTAAGATTTAGGGGTTCTTAGGACTAAGGGTTTTATACGTTTTGGGTTTTTAAATTTTTTGTTTTTATTTATTTATTAAGGTTTAGGGTGAAGGGTTTAGGGTTTCTTTGGGTATATAGTATAACATTTAGGGTTTTAGGTCTAGGTTTTTTATTTAAGGGTTTTTACAGTTTAAGGTTTAAGGGCTTAAGTTTTTGTTCAATTATTTAGGTTTAGGGTTTTGCAGGGTTTTTTCAAGATTTTTATGATTTTTTAAGGTTTTGCGGTTCTTAGGGCTTAGGGCTTCTTTGGGTTTAGGGCTTAGGATTTTAGTTTTAGGGTTTTTTAGGGGTTGGGGGTTTTAATGTTTTTTTTAGGTTTAGTGTTTTTAAATGTGTTTTAAGGGTTTAGGATTTCTTAGGGTTTACGGTTTATTGGTGTTTCATAAGGCTTGGGGTTTAGGGTTTTTCCCTAAGGTTTACGAATTAGTGTTTATTAAGGATAAGGGCTTCTAAGGGGTTTCAAATTTCTTACGGTAAGGCTTTTTAAGGTTTTTTAAGGTTTTGATCTAATATGCTTATGAAATGCCAACTTAAGGTTAGCTTGGGGTCACTCGTGATCTTAGGTCCCGTGTTACGTCAAATGGTTAACCTCGGGGAGTGACAAAAACTATGACTGAATAAAAGCCTCTAACTGGATAGAGATGCTGGGACATTCCTCCAGCTAACTCTAGTAAGACTGAAACTAAAATGGAAGACTGAATATAAAACATGTCAATCGTCCTCTAATAACGAGTACTCACCACTGATATTGCTGAATACGGATCAAGAATCGATCTCATGTGACCTGAATGTCGGACCTGAACCTACATCATGAGAAGATGTAGCGTAGAGTATGTGTCAGTACTTGATAGGTACTAAGCAAGCATGATAGGATAAAGCTAAACAAATATATATAACTTAACAAAGCATATTGAACAATGATATAATCTGAACATGATGAATAAAAGGATTTAGGTATTTCATTAAGGGTTTTCTAGATTTGGGTTTTGAGCTTAAGTGCTTCTAGGATTTTGTTAGATTAAGAGTTTTTTTCGAAATAGGAATTTTAAAGATTTTTTAGGATCATTATCGTTTTTACGGTTAAAGGATTCTTAGGGCTTAGGTCATAGGGTTTTAGATTAAGGAATTTTTTTGGGTTTTTAAGGTTTGTTTTAGGGATTTTTAGTTTTAGGGTTTTTAGGGTTTTTTGTGTTTAGATTTTCTTAGGATTTGGGGTTTCTTAGGGTTTAGGTCTTCTTAGAGTTTCATAAGGCTTAGGGTTGGGGGTTTATCCCAAAGGTTTAGGGTTTAGGTTTCTTAGGGTTTGAGTTTAGCATTGTAAGGTTTCTTAGGTTTATTTTGGGTCTTTTAGGGTTTAGGGTTTACGGTTTTTCTAGGATTTAGGGTTTAGGTTTGTTAGGTTGAGGATTTTTTAAGGATTTTTAAGGTTTAGAGTTTTTATAGTTTACTTTATTGTTTTTTAGGGTTTGGGGTTTCTTAGTGATTTTTTTGGGTTTAGGGTTTTCTTAAGTTTTGGGTTTTGGGCTAATGGTTTTTTAAGTGTTTACGATTTAGGGTTTCTTAGGGTTTAAGGATCAGGGTTTAGGGTTTAGACTTTAGGATTTAGGATATCTTAGGTTTAGGGGTTTTAAGATTTTTTTTAGGTTTTCTTAGTGATTTTTAGGTTTTAGGGTTTAGGATGTTAGGTTTTAGGTTTTAGGGTATTAGGGTTTAAGGTTTAGAGTTTCTTAGGGTTTTTAACGATTCAGTGTTTCTTCGAGTTTCTTAGCGTATGTTAGGATTTTAGGTTTATGGAATTTTTTTGACTTTTTTATGGTTTATAGGGTCTTATGAATTTCTTAAGGGTTTTTTAGGTTTAGTGTTTTAAAAGGTTTTAGGGGTTTTAAGGGTTTTTTCTAGGGTTTCTTTATGTTTAAGGTTAAGGCCAAAGGTTTAGGGTTTAAAATTTCAGATTTCGGGTTTTGGGTTTAGAGTTTTTTAGGGTTTAGTGTTTTTCTAGGGTTTTTTAGGTTTATGAATTTTTTAAGGGTTTTTAAGGTTTAGAGTTTTTATAGTTTTCTTTATTGTTTTTTAGGGTTTAGGGTTTTCTTAAGGTTGGGGTTTTGGGCTTATGGTTTTTTAAGGGTTTACGATTTAGGGTTTCTTTGGGTTTAGGGGATCAGGGTTCAGGGTTTAGAGTTTAGGATTTAGGATTTCTTAGGTTTAGGAGTTTTAAGGTATTGTTTTTATGTTTTTTAGGGTTTTAGATTCTCTTTGTGATTTCTAGGGTTAGGGTAGGGTTTAGGATTTTAGGTTTTTGGTTTTAGGGAATTGGGGTTTATAAGGGTTTAAGGTTTAGAGTTTCTTAGGGTTTACGATTTAGTGTTTCTTCGAGTTTCTTAACGTATGTTAATGTTTCTTGGTTTTAAGGGTTTAGGGTTTTAGGTTTAAAGATTTTATTTTCAATTTTTTTAGGGTTTATAAGGGCTTATGAATATCTTAAGGGTTTTTTAGGGTTAGGGTTTTAAAAGGTTTTAGGGGTTTTAAGGGTTTTTTCTAGGATTTCTCTATGTTTAGGGTTAAGGCCAAAGGTTTAGAGTTTAGGGTTTAGGCCCTAAGGTATAGGGTTTAAGGTTTAGGATTTTGGGTTTTAGGTTAAGAGTTTTTTAGGGTTTAGGATTTTCCTAGGATTTAGGGTTTAGGATTGTTAGGTTGATGATTTTTTTAAGGGTTTTTAAGGTTTAGAGTTTTTATAGTTTTCTTTATTGTTTTTTAGGGTTTAGGATTTTCTTAAGGTTTGGGTTTTGGACTTATGGTTTTTTAAGGGTTTACGATTTAGGGTTTCTTAGGGTTTAGGAATCAGGGTTCAAGGTTTAGAGTTTAGGATTTAGGAATTCTTAGGTTTTGGGGTTTTAAGGTATTTTTTTTTAGGTTTTTTAGTGTTTTAGATTCTCTTTGTGATTTCTAGGTTTAGGGTAGGGTTTAGGATGTTAGGTTTTTGGTTTTAGGGAATTGGGGTTTATAGTTTAGAGTTTCTAAGGGTTTACTGTTTAGTGTTTCTTCGAGTTTCTTAGCGTATGTTAATGTTTCTTGGTTTTATAGGGCTTAGGGTTTTGGGTTTAAAGATTTTTTTTTCAATTTTTTTTAGGGTTTATAAGGGCTTATGAATTTCATAAGGGTTTTTTAGATTTAGGATTTTAAAAGGTTTTAGGGGTTTTAAGGGTTTTTTCTAGGATATCTCTATGTTTAGGGTTAAGGCCAAAGGTTTAGGGTTTAGTGTTTAGGCCCTAAGGTATAGGGTTTAAGGTCTAGGATTTCGGGTTTTAGTTTAAGAGTTTTTTAGGGTTTATGGATTTTTTAGGTTCACGATTTTTATGATTAGGGTTTTTTAATGTTTTTAGGGTTTCTTAGATTTTTTTAAGATTTTGGATTTCATAAAATTTAGGGCATAGGATTTTATGTTTAGTGTTTATTGTAGTGCTTAGGGCTTTAAGGGATTTATTGTGTTTTTTGGGGTATTATAGTTTTACAGGTTAAAGGGTTTAGGTTTTGTTAGGGTTTAGGGTTTCTTAGTGTTTCATAAGTTATGGGGTTTAGGGTTTACCCTATGGTTTAGAGTAAAGGATTTATAGTTTCTTAAAGTATAGGATTTAGTGTTTAGGATTTCTTAGGGTTTGGTTTTTTTAAGGGTTTTTTGAGTTTAGCGTTTTGGGCTTAAGATTTTCTAGATTTTTTTTTTGGTTTAGAGGAATTTTTGGGTTCAAGGTTTTAAAGGATTTTTATAGTTTTTTACAATTTAGGAGTTCTTAAGGCTAACGGTTTTAATAGGGTTTTTAGTGTTTAGGGTTTTTATACGTTTAGGGTTATTAAATGTTTTTATGTTTTTATTTATTTATTAAGGTTTAGGGTTTCTTAGGGTTTAGCCATAAGGTTTAGGGTGAAGGGTTTAGGATTTCTTTGGGTATAGAGTTTAACATTTAGGGTTTCTTAGGATTTTGGGTTTTAGGTTTAGGTTTTTTATTTAAGGGTTTTTAAGGTTTAAGGTTTAAGGTTTAAGGTCTTAAGTTTTTGTTAAATTTTTTAGGTTTAGAGTTCTTTTAGGTTTAGGGTTTTGAAAGGTTTTTTCAAGATTTTTATGATTTTTTACGGTTTAGGGGTTCTTAGGGCTTAGGGTTTCTTTGGGTTTAGGGCTTATGATTTTAGTTTTAAGGCTTTTTAGGGCTTGGGGGTTATAAGGTTTGTTTTTGGCAAACTGTTTTTAAATGTGTTTTAAGGATTTAGAATTTCTTAGGGTTTATGGTTTTTTAAGGGTTTAGGATTTCTTAGGGTTTATAGTTTATTGGTGTTTCCTAAGGCTTGGCGTTTAGGGTTTTCCCCTAAAATTTAGGGATTAGTGATTCTTAAGGTATAGGGTTTCTAACGGGTTTCAAATTTCTGACGGTTAAGCTTTTTAAGTTTTTTAAGGTGTTGATCTAATATGCTTATGATATGCCAACTTAAGGTTAGCTTGGGGTCACTCGTGATCTTAGGTCCCGTGTTACGTCAAATGGGTAACCTCGGGGAGTGACAAAAACTATGTCTGAATAAAAGGCTCTAACTAACTAGAGATGCTGGGACATTCCCCCAGCTAACTCTAGCAAAACTTAAACTAAAATGGAAGAATGAATATAAAACATGTCAATCATCCTCGATAACGAGTACTCACCACTGATATTGCTGAATACGGATCAGGAACCAATCTCATGTGATCTGAATGCTGAGGACCTGAAACTACATCTTGAGAAGATGTAGCACAGAGTATGTGTCAGTAGTTGAAAGGTACTAAGCAAGCATGATAGGATAAATCTAAACAAATATATATAACTAAACAAAGCATATTGAACAATGATATAATCTGAACATGATGAATAAAAGGATTTAGGTATTTGGTTAAGGGTTTTTTAGGTTTGGGTTTTGAGATTAAGTGTTTGTAGGATTTTGTTAGGTTAATAGTTTTTTTCGATCAAGGATTTTTAAAGATTTTTTAGGATCATTATCGTTTTTACGGTTAAAGGATTCTTGGGGCTTATGGTTTCTTAGGGATTAGGTCTTAGGGTTTCAGATTAAGGATTTTTTTTGCGTTTTTAAGGTTTCTTTTAGGGATTTTTTGTTTTAGGGTTTTTAAAGGTTTTTAGGGTTTTTTTGTGTTTAGATTTTCTTAGGATTTGGGGTTTCTTAGTGTTTAGGGCTTCTTAGAGTTTCATAAGGCTTAGGGTTGGGGCCTTATCCCAAAGGTTTAGGGTTTAGGTTTCTTAGGGTCTGAGTTTATCATTTTAAGGTTTCTTAGGTTTATTTTGGGTCTTTTAGGATTTAGTGTTTAGTGTTTTAGGTTTACGATTTTTCTAGGATTTAGGTATTAGGTTTGTTAGATTTAGGATTTTTTAGGATTTTTAAGGTTTAGAGTTTTTATAGTTTACTTTATTGTTTTTTAGTGTTTAGGGTTTCTTAGTGTGATTTTTTTTTCGGTTTTAGGGTTTTCTTAAGGTTTGGGTTTTGGTCTTATGGTTTTTTTAAGTGTTTACGATTTAGGGTTTCTTAGGGTTTAGGGGTCAGGGTTCAGGGTTTAGACATTATGATTTTGGATATCTTTGGTTTAGGGGTTTTAAGGTTTCTTTTAGGTTTTCTTAGTGATTTCTAGGGCTAGTGTTTAAGGTTTAGGATGTTAGGTTTTAGGTTTTAAGGTATTAGGGTTTACAAGGGTTTAAGGTTTAGAGTTTCTTAGGGTTTTTACGGTTTAGTGTTTCTTCGAGTTTCTTAGCATATGTTAGGGTTTCTTGGGTTTTAGGGTTTAGGGTTTTAGGTTTATGGATTTTTTTTGAGTTTTTTTAGGGTTTATAGGGGCTTATGAATTTCTTAAGGGTTTTTTAGGTTTAGGGTTTTAATAGGTTTTAGGGGTTTTAAGGGTTTTTTCTAGGGTTTGTTTATGTTAGGGTTAAGGCCAAAGGTTTAGAGTTTAGGGTTTAGGCCCTAAGGTATAGGTTTTAAAATTTAGGATTTCGGGTTTTAGGTTAAAAGTTTTTTAGGGTTAGGGTTTTTCTACGGTTTAGGGTTTAGGTTTGTTAGGTTGATGATTTTTTTAAGGGTTTTTAAGGTTTAGAGTTTTTATAGTTTTCTTTGTTGTGTTTTAGGGTTTTGGGTTTTCTTAAGGTTTGGGTTTTGGGCTTATGGTTTTTTAAGGGTTTACGATTTAGGGTTTCTTAGGGTTTAGTGATCAGGGTTCAGGGTTTAGAGTTTAGGATTTAGTATTTCTTAGGTTTTGGGGTCTTAAGGTGTTTTTTTTTTTGTTTTTTAGGGTTTTAGATTCTTTTTGTGATTTCTAAAGTTGGGTAGGGTTTAGGATGTTAAGTTTTTGGGTTTACGGAATTGGGGTTTATAAGGGTTTAAGGTTTAGAGTTTCTTAGGGTTTATGGTTTAGTGTTTCTTCGAGTTTCTTAGCGTATGTTAATATTTCTTGGATTTTAGGGCTTAGGGTTTTAGGTTTAAAGATTTTTTTTTCAATTTTATTAGGATTTTATAAGGGCTTATGAATTTCTTAAGGGTTTTTTAGATTTAGGGTTTTAAAAGGTTTTAGGGGTTTTATAGGTTTTTTCTAGGGTTTCTCTATGTTTAGGGTTAAGGCCAAAGGTTTAGGGTTTAGGGTTTAGGCCCTAAGCTATAGGGTTTAAGGTTTAGGATTTCGGGTTTTAGGTTATGAGTTTTTTAGAGTTTATGGATTTTTTAGGTTCATGATTTTTATGATTAGGGTTTTTAAATGTTTTTAGGGTTTCTTAGAGTTTTTAAGATTTTGGATTTCTTAAAATTTATGGCATAGGATTTTAAGTTTAGTGTTTATTTTACGGCTTAGGGTTTTAAGGGATTTATTGTGTTTTTTGGGGTATTATAGTTTTACAGGTTAAAGGGTTTAGGTTTTGTTAGGGTTTAGGGTTTCTTAGTGTTTCATAAGGTTTGGGGTTTAGGGTTTTACCCTACGGTTTAGAGTAAAGGATTTAGAGTTTTTTATAGTATAGGATTTAGTGTTTAGGATTTCTTAGGGTTTGGTTTTTTCAAGGGTTTTTTGGGTTTAGCGTTTTGGGCTTCAGATTTTCTAGGGTTTTTTTCTTTTTTTTGGTTTAGAGGAATTTTTAAGTTTAGGGTTTTAAAGGATTTTTAGGATTTTTATGGTTTTTTACGATTTAGGGGTTCTTAGGGATAACAATTTTTATAAGCTTTTAGGGTTTAGGGTTTTTATATCTTTAGGGTTTTTTAATGTGTTGTTATTTATTTATTAAGGTTTAGGGTTTCTTAGGGTTTAACCATAAGGTTTAGGGTGAAGGGTTTAGGGTTTCTTTGGGTATAGAGTTTAACATTTAGGGTTTCTTAGTATTTCGGGTTTTAGGTCTAGGTTTTTTATTTTGGGGTTTTTATGATTTAAGTAGTTTAAGGGCTTAAGTTTTTGTTGAATTTTTTAGGTTTAGATTTTTTTAGGTTTAGGGTTTTGAAAGGTTTTTTCAAGATTTTTATGATTTTTTACGGTTTAGGGATTTTAGTTTTAGGGTTTTTTAGGTGCTGGAGGTTTTAAGGTTTTTTTTAGGTTTACTGTTTTTAAATGTGTTTTTAAGGGTTTCGAATTTCTTAAGGTTTATAGTATATTGGTGTTTCCTAAGGCTTGGGGTTTAGGGTTTTTCGCTAAGGTTTAGGTATTAGTGTTTCTTAAGGTTTAGGGTTTCTAAGGGGTTTCAAATTTCTTACTGTTAAGCTTTTTAAGGTTTTTTAAGGTGTTGATCTAATATAATTTGATATGCCAAATTAAGGTTAGCTTGGGGTCACTCGCGATCTTAGGTCCCCGTGTTACGTCAAATGGGTAACTTCGGGGAGTGACAAAAACTATGTATGAATAAAAGCCTTCTAAATGACTAGGGATGCTGGGACATTCCCCAAGCTAACTCTAGCAAGACTGAAACTAAAATGGAAGACTGAATTTAAAAACATGTCAATCGTCCTCGAATAACGAGTATTCATCACTGATATTTTTGAATACGGATCAGGAACCGATCTCATGTGATCTGAATGCTGAGGACCTGATCCTACATCATGAGAAGATGTAGCGTAGAGTATGTGTCAGTACTTGAAAGGTACTAAGCAAGCATGATAGGATAAAGCTAAACAAATATATATAACTAAACAAAGCATATTGAACAATGATATAATCTGAACATGATGAATAAAAGGATTTAGGTATTTCATTAAGGGTTTTCTAGGTTTGGGTTTTGAGCTTAAGTGTTTCTAGGATTTTGTTAGATTAAGAGTTTTTTTCGAAATAGGAATTTTAAAGATTTTTTAGGATCATTATCGTTTTTACGGTTAAAGGATTCTTAGGGCTTATGGTTTCTTAGGGCTTAGGTCTTAGGGTTTTAGATTAAGGAATTTTTTTTGGGTTTTTAAGGTTTCTTTTAGGGTTTTTTAAGTTTTTTTGTGTTTAGATTTTCTTAGGATTTGGGGTTTCTTAGGGTTTAGGGCTTCTTAGAGTTTCATAAGGCTTAGGGTTGGGGGTTTATCCCACAGGTTTAGGGTTTAGGTTTCTTAGGGTTTGAGTTTAGCATTTTAAGGTTTCTTAGGTTTATTTTGGGTCTTTTAGGGTTTATGGTTTTTCTAGGACTTAGGGTTTAGGTTTGTTAGGCTTAGGAGTTTTTAAGGATTTTTAAGGTTTAGAGTTTTTATAGTTTACTTTATTGTTTTTTAGGGTTTAGGGTTTCTTAGTGTGTTTTTTTGGGTTTAGGGTTTTCATAAGGTTTGGGTTTTGGGCTTATGGTTTTATAAGTATTTACGATTTAGGGTTTCTTAGGGTTTTTTATTTTTATTTTTATTTTTATTTTTTATTTTTTATTTTTTTTTATTTTTTATTTTTATTTTAACGACCCTTGAGGGGGTCAGGGGCTTAGCTACACCCCCAGGCCTTACCATATATAAAAAAACAAAATTACAAAGAGGGGGACATAAACCTTACCTCCACTTAATGGTGGTATAAGAGTTGGTAGCCTACTAAGTATCCTTAGTAGGTTCTCCAACTCCTTCCCAAAATAAAAGCGGGCCTATCATCTATGCACCTATGTGAGAGGACTCCTCTCGATACAAAGATTCTAGTAAAAAGTAAATTAGGGAGACTCTCCCTTTACAAGATAGATTATGCTAGTCTAGCCTATCAAGGGAAAGCCTA
>JAJOOR010037607.1:0-14988 GCA_036250505.1 Solanum acaule | reverse complement strand
AAACGAGGTTGACAAGGACCATTCAAAAGGTATGCTCTTCTAATAACATCACGGTGGTTTGGATGATAGTTCAATATTGATGTTCTTTCACCAGGATCAAACTTTAAAGAACTCAAATCAAATTCTTGAGAAGAATCTAACGACACTTCTGAATGATTAGTATTTTCTTTTTTATTAGATTGACTATGACTTTGAGAGGCTAAAGTTGATTTCGGTACTTGTGTAAAATACTTCTTCACTGAATATTGAGACTGAATCGTAAAATCAAAATTTAGTCAGAACTTACAAAAATTAAATATGCAATAAGGACCAAAACAAAATTATAGACAATGAACAAAAGTTTGAATCTCATAAATAAAAGTTAATATCCACTAAACAAATGTTGAATGTCTATAATAAACATATAAAATCAACAAATAAGCCCAAACAAATAAAATTATAACTTCCATAATCAGTGAATATAATTGAAATTTTCATATGAAAAATAAAAAATTGTTAAGAGAAGTGAATATCCGAGTTCAATCAATTAAATAAAACATCACATCAACAAATACCAAAATCAAAGCATAGAATTCTGAAAAGAAAAAAAAAACAGAAAAGTAAACTTACAGAGGCTGCCATCACAAATGGAGCTTGAAGGAGAGAATTAAATTAATCCACGGAGGATCACCACTCCTCCACCAGCGGCAGCAAGCAGCAACAGCAACAGGGAGGCAGCAAGCAGCAGCAGCAACAGGCGGCAGCAACCAGCAGGCTTGGAAATAGGGTTAGAAATAGAAAGATGATAGTCATATACGGACTAAATTTCCATTTTAAAGTTGGGCCAAGTGATTGTGTACTTCTTTCTTTTTTATTGAATAAAAGAGCTCCAAGCTCAAATTTGATTAAAAAAATAAAAAGAAATTTTAAATATAAATTTTTTAATTAGTTATGACTTTAAAAACGGGGTCTATCTATATTTAATAAAAAAAACACTTAAAAGTTAAAACTGAAGCCAGCAAATCGCTAAAAATTACAACAAAAAAAGATGTTGCCTGGAATTGATCCCGCGACCCAAAGCTGACTTAAGCGAAATCTTGAACCCCCTCAACCATTGTGCTACTCCTTTGATATATATTCAGGGGGTTCAATTTTAAATATATACATGTACATAAAAAAATCGATCTTATATATATAGTGTAATTTTTTTACCAAGGGGGTCGGATGACCCCCTGGAATGACTGTACATCCGCCCCTGCTACCGTGTATGAGCGAGCTTATGGATTATGTAGGCAGACAAGACATGATAGGCGTCGATATCCTGATCGTAATTAAATTTTATTAGTGCAGTTATGTTAATGTCGATGTCCAGTTTTGTTATCTATGTATGTACAATAAGTAATAACTTTGATGCCATAAATTTTTGGGCATCAGGTGAACTCTCTGGTGTTGAAAAAAAGCCTTGTGCTCTTTTATTTATCTATATCTCTATTTCATTGAGGTTGTGTTCATCAAAAGAGACACTTAAGTTGTCATTGTTGCAGTATTAAGTAGTACAAAACACTGTAGTTAAAGTAGAGTTCTATTGGACACACAGCTAATACAAGATTGATTTACATGATTTTTCACTTCATTCTCTTTCAATACTTCATGGTTCAATTGTGTATTTCAACAAGCAACACTTAGTTACAAAGACAATACAGACCAATTTTCTGAGTCCTTGAGACAAAAATCAACTGCAACTACAATTATGTTGCAGAGTATGTGTCTCTCGCTAGGTTAGCCGTAATACTCTTTACAGAAAATCTCTCACCAAGTGAGATAAACAAAACTAAAGAGAGGAGCACATAGATAGCAGAGTATGTGTCCATCTATGTGTGCAGAGAACAGATTTTTCATAAAAGAACTATTAAGTCATGCAAGATGCAGGACACAACTAAACACATGACTACACAATGCATTCCTCAAACAAGTATGCATTCCCAACGTAATTGCAAGACATAAGAATCAATAGTCGCAATGAATTCCTTTCATATAACCGAGATATTGACACAAAATGCAAAAGGACCACAATTTGAAGGAATCACAACGTAATTACAAAAGGATGGATAGTAATTTGAGAATATACGCCCAATGACCACTTTTTAGCTCTCAAACAAGTATGGCATGTGCTCTTATCCAAACAAAGTCGTATTAGCCTTTTGTGCTGCCTCAATAGCTCATTTCTGTATAAATGATACATATCAAAAAATTAAGATTATGATATGACAATGGTTTTTTCTTAGACAACTGAATACAATATGACAATGTTGATATTTAACTAGTACTAAAACTACTTACAGTACTAAAACTACTTACACAATGTTGATTTTTTGGCATGTATTATAAAACTTTTTTTGGCATATTAACAGAAGACATGTCAGTTACACTTGAGCTAATGCAACAAACATACACCCTTCAATAGCAATGACTTATCAAAGGAAAAATGTAGACATCCGCTCCAATCAACAATACCAATTTGCTTGCATCTCTTCGCCTTGTGATTTATTCTTTGCTTTTTTTTGGTTGCTACAGTGTCTTTGTTACCTTTTATTTTTTTGTTTATCTCGTGTTGGTTAAGATGATGACTCCCTAGCAAGTAAAAACAATTGTACCAGTGCGACAAAGCATAGAAAACAAGAAGCAGTTATGTCAAGAAATAATGGTTCATCAAAGCTTAGACAAAATTGTACCAGTGCCACAAAGCTTAGGAAATATTATACGTTTTTTCTTCACTGATGGTTTACCACCTCCACTTGCATTCTCGGGATCATTACCACTCCACTTCATTGTTGGCATCATCTAACTCATTACCTTTTATCTCGATGTTGGAATCCTCTAAATTAGTCATGGCATCAGGGATCTCCATGGACAGTAGCACAGACGATGAGGTAAAATTTGGGGCATTCTCATGTTGAGGCCGATAATTACCAAAGACATTCTCAAGTGACGAAAATACTTGGATGCCTTTTGTGGCGTCATGTATGGGACAATCTCAGTATTTGTTGGTTGATATGTCATACCTGATGCCATAGGAGTGAATTCCCGAGTGTGGCCCCTTGAAGTGGAACCAATATCACCAGTTGTTTGATCATTTTTTGAGGCTGCTTTGTCCATTTCAACAGGAGCTTGTCCTCTCTCAACAACACGTGCCCTCCTGCCAGCAACACCACCATTGCACGAAACATATAAAAATCCTCCATTAATGGTTGATCACCGAGTGATTTTTCTTTATCAAACTAGTGAAGTGATCAAACTACGATCAATCATAGGCCGATGAGACCTATAAACACCATACAATCCAGATAATTGAATCACTTCTAAGACTCGAGAAGGGATGAGATGTTTCTTTACAAGGTCTCAAAATTTATCATCACACCTTCTCGTATTTAGAATCATATTAACACTTCCATCCCATATATCTCGTAATCTATGGGTAAGTTGTTCTGTTAATACAAATGATTCAAGTGGACCGGGGTCTAGTTGGTATGTATTATTAGCAGCCATAAAACTACCTATAAAATAAAAAACACATATGAAATTAAAATTATTAAATAGACAAAATCATATAACATTCACTAAATCTTTTAAACTAGTACTATACGTCACACCAATTATTCATCAAACACATAGATGTTAATTATTTGCTGCCAAAATGAAAAAATTGGAAGAGCCAAAGTGTGAAGCAAGGGCAGAGAGATGCCAAAAAGAGTATGTTTTTTGGCATTCTACTTTCATTTCCTCTCCCATTGAATATACTTCAACCAAACCTTCTATTTCCCCAATCTTTCCCTCCTCTTACATCAAACCTAACTCATCTGTAGTACAAAAAATTGGCAGATAACTTATTTTTTCTTTCTTTAGAAAAAACAAAAGAAACAAGAAAGTAGAAATTACTCATTACTACTGCAATTGTTTTACTGGAAAAGAATGCTTTTCAATGTTCACTTTACAACAAACATGAGTCTTCTAAATAAAAATACGACATATAAGAATCAAAGTTATTTGATTGATTCTATTCAGAAGTATTCTACACAACAACAACTATATAAATACGAGAAGATAGAAATTCTTAAATTCAAGCATCTTCTACTGTTTTATGAGGAAATAACATACCTCAAAAAAAAGAAAATTACGATGTTCCAAACTTTTCATAAGGTTTATGATAGTAAATTGTTGTGAATCTTCCTTTTCTATAATACCTAGACAATTGGAGGACTGCAATCTGGAAAAAATAAATTTTGTAATTTAAGAGGGAGAAAAGAGAGCAACAAAATCATCTTGCTAAAATGAAACTTTATACTATGAAATCAAGTTGTTCTAGATGAAATCTGAGCTTCATAACGAGCTTCCGACAACACTTCATACCAGGCTTCCGACATCATCAACAGTTGAACCATAGATTTCTCAATTAACGTTGTGAACAACAATATTTCTCTAATTGCAGCTGCAAGAACTGAAGATTTCTTGAATCGCAGGTACACGGGATGGAAAATTCTCTAGTCGCAGCTGCAAGGGCTGGAAATTTCTCTAATCAACTGCATAACGTTTACAGAGTGATAAAAAATAACATATGTGGGCAAAGATTACATTTAAAGCTTAAAACGTTATTCTGAGTAACGTTTTTTAGTAAGAAACGTTACTATTGGTAACATTTCTTAACTTAACGCCGTTAATAATAATATTTTACACAACTTAATTTTTTAAAATAAAAAATACCCTAAAACGTTACTGTGAAATATGTTTATACTAGTTTTGTTAAAAAAATTAAAAACGTACTATTTTGATGAATTGATTTAAATAATGGATTAGTTTGATAAAAAATTCCACATCTTCACATGAGGAGAAAATGGTTACAAAATTTTAGTTACATTTCCAACTCCTCATATTTGTTTCTTGTCTATACATGTCATAAGCTTAAGTTTTTTTTTTTAAAAAAAAAAAAATGGTTTTATGATTCAAAAAAGGTGTGCACATTAGTTACTTGAATGGAAAATTAAACTTCAAAATTGGAATAAATCCTAAAGCATCAATACAAATGCCTATGCTATGTGGGAGAATTCTAATTTTTTAAGTGCTACTGTTTCAATTCTTAAAAGTGTTCTCTACAAGGGCAGGGAAGAAAAGTGATAAATTTTGCGAGGAAAGAGAACATCCATAGTATGAGAAAGTTCAGAGTCAAAACGCAATCTGTAGGCGCAATTATCAAAATTAATGTACTGATAATAAGAGGAAGAGCTTTTCAAATTACGCAAAGGTGAAATGTTTAATCAGAAAATAAAAATAAAAAGTCACAAGTAAAGGATAAACCTAAAGTAACCATGAAAGGCTAGACACATGCAAACTGTAAGTTAATGATTCACTTGATCTTAAGGAAATAAAGGAATCTCGTACTTATATAACGCGCAAAATGGAATTGTCATTCCTTGTAGGGGAAAATAAAAAAACTTGAAATTTAAGCATCATTAAAAAGCAAACGAACTTTGAGTTGTTTAACATTCACAAACACTACAACCCAAGCAAAAATATATACCTGTTTTAAGGCTGATCCTTGTTGTTGATTGTGATTTGACATGGTAATGAGCAACTTAATACTTTTTATAAGTCTTAGACAAATATGTAAGTCCCTAAACTTGAAAGTGATTCATAAAGACATGATACCAAATATGATATAAGACAAAGGCAATATAGTTATCCTCTAAAAAAATACAGCCAATATAACAATTCCTAAACTATTTCATCAAGTAGATTTTTTCAAAAATAAAAAATAAAAAATAAAAATCAGAGAGGATTTTCACAAGAAAAAAATTCATCACAAAATTGCCAGACTCTAACCCATTGTAGACGTCATTGGCTTCTTGCTATTGCAATTGCAAAGGACGGGTCCTCCGAGACTTCATATATTAACCAACATTTAACCAACATTCAAATCTTTTTCCAATTTCATGTGTGTTATAACAAAAAAAACAATAGAACCTAGCTGCTTCTATACTATCAATTTCTCTATTGTTCTGGCAGTACCTACTTCTCTATGAATTTTCAAATTAAAACCAACAAACTATTATCGGCTAAAGCTAAATGTTTCAATTATCATACTTAACTGATAAAAAATGAGTTAGTATAAAAGAATGCATGCAACACTCACTGGAGATACATAAAGGGCAAAAAATTAAGGAGATAGGATCATTCAGTCCGTCACCATTGTCAAAAGAAGTTTAGCAATCAGAGAGTATACACAAATTTTAAACAAAATTCACAAGTCCTATTTTAGCAGTAAATAGTCATCAGATTAGTTTTTTTTTTCAAGGACAATTAGGAGGAGGAAGATTTGAGATACATTACCTTGATCAGCCTCTGTGTTCATTGAGTCTAAACTGGTCGATATCCCTTTCTATAACTTGCAGTTAAAGCTAGAGGTGTAAAACAAAGAGAGCTCGCAATGGATTAAGTAGCCCCTAGACTATATATGACCGAAATCTCAGAGACACACCTAAGCTTATCTAAGGTCCTATTACCCCCTGAGCTCATTTTTTCGTATTTTTGTGCACCTTTTGTGCTGACGTGGCACCTTCAACCACCCAAGTTGGTTGTGTTTGTACACACTCTCCCGCCACGTGTGTAAATATTATTTTTAATTAAAAATTAATTTCTAAAAAAATATTCTTATTTTCTTTATCTTGTATATAAATTAAGTTAATACACATTTTTTTACGTTGTATCGAAACTTTTTTTTAACTACATTCATTAATTTTGTAACATCTCACAATTTGAAATAACTAGGAAGAAGCTAAGAATTGGAAATAGTGATTTTAGGAAAGAACCGAAATCTGGAAACTTGTTCAAGTCAAGTTAAAAATGAGTTTTTTGTCAACTTCAAACGGCCATAACTTCTATCTTAGAATGAGTTACGTGTGCTTCCAAATATGGTTGACAATCTCTTGGAATAAGCTTTCCAACGCCGCCGAGTTTGCGCGATTTCGAATTCGTATGAGCGAGTTATGCCCTTTGGAAGTTTGGGTGTTCAAATAAGGAAATGTTCAATCCGGATTTTAGAAGGGTTGTTTTGTCTTTTCCTTACCCTTTTATGTTAATTCGTTTTCAGTAATTACTTAGGGGTCTAAACTGAACTTAGTCAGTTTACGCTTTTGAAAAATAGAGTTAGGGTTTTTGGAGAAAGAACGCAAGAGAAAAGAGAAGAGGAAAAAGAAAGATTCGCCCGTCTTTGTAAGGAATTGATTGCGGATTTCTTTAAGGATTTGATCCTACAAGGTATGTGAGCTTTTCATAACATTGGGTTTGTTCACCCACGTGCCAAGCATGTTTGACTCAGCGTGAATTCATTCTAAAAAGATTGGAATTTGAATGTTCTTGCTAGTTGTTCTTGAATTGCTTGCGTTCTTGAACATGAGTTGAGATTTAGGAGTTTCTTGATGTTAAAGTGTTGTTTCTTGAGTTCTCCGAGTTAAATCCTTGGGTATATGACTTGGGTACATGAATCTAAAGTGAAATTGAGAAAAAGAATCGGGTTAAAATGATTTAGGATCAGAAAAAAGAGTTGAAAAATTCGTCAGACATACCTGGGGAGGGTCAGGAACGGCTCACCCCATCTGTGCCAGAGGGTCTGGGCGGCACACCCAAAATGAGCCCCAGTAAGTTAGGGCCTGGTGCGGCGCTCCCCGAATCCGCCCGAATCAGCGTTTTTCACCTAGTTTTTCGTCATTCAGTCCATTTAAGTCCTTCTAAAGTGTTCTAACACTTCCTATTGATTCTAACTACTTTAAATGACTTCTAAACACTTGGAAATCATCCATAAACACGAATCATAACCTTGAATCCATAATTCAATTCAAGGAAAGTTAAGAGCTAAGTCAAGAAGTTAAGAGTCGAGTCTAAAAGTTAAGCAGTAAGTCAAAAGAAGTTCATAAAGTTTTCCAAAGTCTTTCACAAAAAAATTAACTTTTTTTTAAGACTTAAGTTTCAAATTAAGCAAAGAGTAAATAGTTGAGTTCATTTATCAAAAATCTATAAGGGAACTAAGTATTCCCAAAGAGATTATAACTATTTTCACATTTGAGCAAGAAAGGGAACATCGATTCCAAGAGAGCTATTAAGCTAAGTTTTGAGTAATTATCTCAAACCAAAGAAAGAAGTTTGTTTTATAAACATATGAGCTTAAGTATATTTTTGGGAGTAGTATTGAGCACCGATATGGGGATGCGAGTTCATATTAACTCAAGTCTCCATAAACCATGTAGCCATCATGGGTAGTAAAGGATCATACTTGTTAGATGACACCTTAAGATGCTTTTAGCATGAGCTAGTGGATCCACTAAGTTAAGTAGTTCTATATGACGGCAAAGTATAGGACAGTTCTGGCAGCGTGGGCAAGACGCTGTATCACCACTTAGGCTCATAGTGGTGGTTGTCGGTTAGAGAAACTCCCACAGAAACTATATCACTTTATATATGAGTAAAGTTGAGTTTGTTAATGCATTTTCTTCAACGAACTAAGTTGATTTTACTGTTTTATAAAGCTTTTCATTTAGGGTTTAGGGTTTCCAAGGGGTGTGTCTATCACTTAGTCCAAGTTAATGACTCAAGTGTTGAGATATCTCCCATCCAGTCAGATCCCGTAGTAAAAGAGTTCCTAGAAGTCTTTCCTGATGATCTTCCCGGAGTCTCTCCTGAGAGAGAAATAGACTTCGGTATAGATATTTTTCCAGATACTCGTCCCATATCTATTCCGCCATATAAAATGGCACCAGCAGAGTTAAAGGAGTTGAAGGAGCAGTTGAAAGATCTCCTAGATAAGGGTTTTATTCGACCAAGTGTCTCACCTTGGGGCGCTCCGATCTTATTTGTGAGGAAGAAAGATAGTTCCCTTAGGATGTGTATAGATTACCGCCAGTTGAACAAGGTTACCATCAAGAACAAATATCCTCTCCCAAAGATTGATGATCTTTTCGATCAACTTCAGGGTGCCACCTATTTTTTGAAAATAGACCTCATGGCTACCATCAATTAAGAGTGAGAGAATGTGATATTCCGAAGACAACTTTTAGAACCCGATATGATCATTATGAGTTTTTGGTCATGGCCTTTGGGTTGACCAATGCGCCTGCAATATTCATGGATCTTATGAATAGAGTCTTTAAGCCTTATTTAGATATGTTTGTTATCGTCTTCATTGATGACATACTAATTTCTTCAAGGAATGAAGAAGATCAAGCTAGCCATCTCAGAATAGTTCTTCAGACTTTGAAAGATAAGGAGTTATATGCTAAGTTCTCTAAATGTGAGTTTTGGCTTGAGTCTGTGGCGTTCTTGGGCCACATAGTTTTCGGTGATGGATTAGAGTTGATACCCAAAAGATAGAGGCAGTGCAGAATTGGCCTAGACCCACATCTCCGACTGATATTAAGAGTTTCTTGGGCATGGTTGGCTATTATAGAAGGTTCGTTGAGGGGTTTTTGTCTATTTCGTCTCCTTTGACCAAGTTGACTCAGAAAATCGTGAAGTTTCAATGGTTTGAGGCTTGTGAGAAGAGCTTTCAAGAATTGAAGAAAAGGTTGACTACTGCCCCCATTTTGACCTTACTAGAAGGTACTCAAGGTTTTGTGGTGTAGTGTGATGCATCTAGAGTTGGTTTGGGTTGCATGTTATGCCCCAGTTTTGACCTTACTAGAAGGTACTCAAGGTTTTGTGGTGTATTGTAATGCATCTAGAGTTGGTTTGGGTTGCGTGTTAATGCAGAATGGTAAATTTATAGCTTATGCCTCTAGACAGTTGAAGGTTCATGAGAAAAATTACCCAACCCATGACCTAGACTTGGCTACGGTAGTATTTTCCTTAAAGATATGGCGTCATTATTTTTATGGTGTTCATGTTGATGTATTCACTGATCACAAGAGCCTGCAATATGTATTCACTCAGAAAGAGCTTAATCTCAGACAAAGGAGGTGGTTAGAATTACTCAAGGATTATGACATGAGTATTCTTTATCATCCAGGTAAAGCTAATGTTGTTGCTGATGCCTTAAGCAAGTTGTCTATGGGTAGTACCGCCCATGTTGAGGCAGAAAAGAGAGAGTTAGCAAAAGATGTGCATAGACTTGCAATCTTAGGAGTCCGACTAATGGATTCCATAGAAGGAGGAGTGGTGGTGATGAATGGGGCTGAGTCTTCATGAATGTCAGAAGTAAAAGACAAGCAAGACCAAGATCCCATTTTGATTGAATTGAAGGCAAATGTTCATAAGCAAAAAGTAATGGCTTTTGAACAAGGGGGAGATGGTGTGTTGAGGTATCAAGGTAGGTTGTGTGTAACAATGGTGGATGGACTCTAAGATAGGATCATGGAAAAAACTCATAGTTGCAGATATTCCATTCATCCGGGTTCCACCAAGATATATCATGACTTGAGAGAGGTATATTGTAACGATCTGATTCCTTCGTTATGGAAAAGTCAATGAAGGAAAAATTGGGGCCAGAAAACTTTTTGGTAGTAACTTAGAATTTCCCAACCTAGTCCAGATTTGGATGAAATCGGTGGCATTAAGCTGTAGGGAAATCTAGTAATGAATGAGAGATCTAATTGTGAATTTTATTACATGATTGAATAGCTAAGACGATAAGGAACCTGTACCACTTTATGGAATCGAATTCGGGCGAGTAGAACTCTCGAAAATGATCTTTTCGTGAATGGGTACATTTTGTCTCCGTTGAGGTCGCTGGAGCGGCGCCGCTGTAGCGAGATGGGTCCAATTGTAGCGGGCCAGACGCGACTTAAAGTCGCTAATAAACCCCTAAACGACCATATTTGGTATTTTTCAACTTTTAGGGCTAAGGAGGCGACCCTAGACGAGTTCTTGACAAATTTTCACCATTCTTGAGGCTAAAGGTAAGGTTTTAACACCCCGAATCCATTTTTTGATTCGTAAAACCTATTTTCTTAGGTTATTATCGATGGGGAAGGGTTTTGATCTAAGAATTATGGTGGAAAAAGCCCCAATTTGGGTATTAGGATCTTGGGTTGGTCTAGGATTATTGAGTTTGTTATAATCCTAATAATTAGACCTTTGATTGTTGATCCTTGTGTATATTAATTGTTGTAGACCTAGAACAAGCGGAAAGAATCCGGAAAGGGAAGATTTAAGTGCCTTAAGCTTGGATTAGAGGTAGGTGATTGTTGTGATTTCATGTTGGTGTGATATATGTTTGTAATTGCTTCGTTATAATGCATGTACGTATGCGGATGTTGCATTATTGATCACCCTAATCGTAATTGAGGATAATTGAATAATTGTATGCCATGAATCACCTCTTGTTGTATGATCTTGATGATGTACTTGTGATTGTGATTGTGGTTTGTGATTGGGGATCGGATTGCCATGTTTCGGCATAACTATTGGATTGGGTTGCCACGTTCCGGCATAACTATTGGATCAGGTTGCCACTTTCTGGCACAATTATGGGATCGGTTGCCACATTTTGGCATAATTATGGGATCAAATTGCCATGTTCCGGCAAGCTAACCGTTTGGGTTTGGGTTCCATAAGAGGACCATTGAATTGAGTTTCGTAAGAGGACCATTGAATTGTGATGTGTATATACTTGTGATGATTATGTTCATATTTAATGATAATGATATTGTATATGTTTGGTATATGCCTGTTTTATAATGTTGTGTATATGTTTCACTTATTGGGATAGCCGCATGATCCTACCAGTACTCTGTGGTTGTGTACTGATACTGCACTTGCTCTTATTTTTGTTGAGTACATGGCATCTTTCGGCGGCTATTGATAGACCTCGTTTAGAAGATCAATGACCGTTTCGAATTCAAGGGTGAGCTAGTTCTTCCGGGCTGCCTTGAGTTCTCTTTTGTTTAAGTCCACTCTTTTCGGACTCAGACTATTTGTTAAGGTATTGTTTAGTTTTGGGTTGTACCCCTTGTTCTTAGACTTGTCGTTAGTAGAATTTTGGTACAATGACTTTCAGGTTCTAGGGGTTGTATTTCCGCATTCGTGTTAGTTCATTTGTTTAGTTCCTTAATAAATAATTTAGTTATTTAAAACTGCTTTTGTATCTTTAAATGCCTAGTTTTCGTTAAGTTGCTTGGTTGGGTTGTAGTAATGGTTCTCCCACCGGAGGGTTAGTGTGGGTGGCAATCACATTGGTCTGGGTTGTGACAAGTTGGTCTCAAAGCCTAGGTTCGTTGATCTCATTGTACCAAAATGAGTCTAGTAGAGTCTTGCGGAACGGTACGATGACGTCCGTACTTTTCTTCGAGAGGCTATAGGACTTCAGGAAAAAACTCACTTCTTTCTACTTTTCGTTGTATGACTTGAATCCAATTGGTATCTGGGTGATACAAATTGGTATCTTTCCTCTTTTACTCTACGGTCCGAACTAGAGCAAGAAAAGTGGTAACACCATCGCTTGCAAGAGAGGATGTGTATAGACCATCGATAGTTGAATAGGGTCACCATTCAGAACAAGTATCCATTACCTAAGATAGATGACCTTGTTAACCAATTGCAAGGTGCATCGATTTTCTCTAAGATTGATTTAAGGTCTGGTTACCATCAGTTAAAGATTGAGGCGGTTAAGAATTGGGTCCGACCAAGTTCTGTGATTGAAATTAGAAGTTTTGTGGGGCTTGCTAGCCACTATTGTCGCTTGTGGTATGAGTTGAGTCCAATTGGTATCTCCCGATTCCAATTGGTATCTCAACGGAGTGAAATAGACGTCGTAGTCCCGACTGAAGGGACACAAGCAAAGAAAATTAGAAACTGAGAAGGTTTCAATTGGTATCTGGCCCTAGGGGTGGTGTGAATTCATGGATGATCAGGAAGGGTCATCCATGGAGCGAAATAATTAATTAAGAATTTGGACTTATTTGTGAATTAGATCTTGGAAACTTTGAATGTGTGCTTCTGGTTGTCTGAATTAACCGCTAATGTGAAGTTGTATTGCTTAAATGTGATGAGGTGATTATGTACACAATAAAGGTGTGTCTGAGCTTTGATATGTACAATATGTTGGCCTGGTCTTTGAAATTATGCAAGTCGTAAATACTTGAGTATCGTAAAACTCATTGTGAAAGGAAGGTCTTGACTAAGGATCGTGTGAGTGTCTGGGTGTATCCTGGGAACGAGTGAGTTGTAGTGTTGAATGTAATGTAAGGGAAACGGTGGAGCGTGTGTCGTGAAGATTGACTTGGGGTAACTAATGATTTTTCCTAGCTATGGGGATTATTCCAAGGTGCTGAGTGAAGTTGGGAACCTTGGTGGAAATTAGAAAAGAGAAAAACCCCAGAATTTTTTTAGGCTTGGGTTCTGGTCCCGTCAGAGCTGCTACAGCGGGACGAAGGGAGGCAGAACCTCGCCAGTTTTCCCTATTTTTCCTAGTCATAATATGGACCCCGAATTGTACCTCAGTGTTCAACAATCGAATATAAGTTATGAAGTGTGTTAAAATTGTGGAGAACTTGGGCATATGACGAGGTTGCCCGTCAAGCTGACAGGGCTTAGTTTTATGTTTTCTCGAGCAAGACCGAGGCTGAGGTGTCTGATGTAGGGGTCATATGTACTATGCTTGATAGTGACCAGATGACTAGTGTGTTGTGTGATATGGGTTCTACTTATTCGTATGTGTTAGTTCAATTGCCTTGGGATTTGATGTGAATTGGGATATACTTGATACGCCCATCCATGTTTATACCCTAGTTGAGGAGTCAGTCATAGTCACCCATGTATATCGTTTTGTCCTATTGTGTTATGGATTTTCAGATTTGGGTTGATTTGGTCATGTTGGATATGACTGACTCGATATAATCTTAGGCATGACTTGGTTGTCCCCCTATTATACCAGGCTTAATTGTAATGCCAAGATGATAACTCTAGAGATCCACGGTAGGGAAAGGTTAGAGTGGGAAGGGGTGTACAAGCCTAAGCTAGCTAAGATCATATTCTTCATTCGGGCTAGGAAACTGGTAGGGCAAGATTGTTGGGCGTAATTGGCTCATATTTGGGATGTTGAGATCGAATCCCCCCTCTATTGAGTCTATTCCTGTGGTTTTAGAATTGAGAGCACTTAAAACTCAATTCCAAGGGCTTCTTGATAAAGGATTCATCCACCCTAGTGCTTCCCCGTGTGTGCTCCTGTCTTGTTTATTAAGAAGAATGAGGGTAGTATGAGGACTGGTGATTTTATCTTAAGCCATAAGGGAGTGGATTAATACCAAAATGACAAGCTTATGGATAAAGAAAGTCCCATTGAGTATACTTGGGTGAAGACAATGAAATATTTTAGAAAGTACATACAAAAATTGTGTTAGTCCTTTGAATTTGATGAGTGTACCTGTGTTATGTCGATGAAAATGATGACTTGTAGTGATAGTCAGGGATGAGTGAGCATAATGGTAATAAGAGTTCGTAGTAGATGGTGACGAGATGCAACTATATAATAAGATTGTGGGTAAGCGAATTTGGTGTAGTAATTATGACTTGCGAGTATCTAAGGTTGTGGTTTTCTAATATTTGGTGAATAACGTGGTCGTATGGAAAGTTTTAATAGATGGAGGAACATCACTCAAATAGAACTTAAAAGAGCTAGAGTCAAAAATTGTAATGACCCGAAAGGTCATTTTGGTAATCTTTCGTGGAAATGACTATTTTGCCCTTTCGATAGTTGCCCCGAGTCCCATGTTTTGTGGTTGTAAAGTTGGTTTGAGGAAAAGTTGGTAAAAAGTTGAGTTCTTGAGAAGTTGAGTTTTTATGAGTTAAAGTTGGTTAAAAAGTGCTTTTTCGAGTCATTTGGAGTTTCGGGACTCGGATAGGATTTCCGTCGATTTCGACAGTTTTAGAATGTCGAAACGGGTCTGTGTGAAGTTACGGAGTTGAATTTGGAGTTGAAACGAAGAATTGAGGTCCTAAGTTGCTAAAGTTGTGAAATTTTGATAAAGAGTT
>JAJOOR010037606.1:0-13129 GCA_036250505.1 Solanum acaule | reverse complement strand
TACAGTCAGTATTCAGTCTCAGCATGTTATAAATTTGGTCATTGCATCAGTTAGCTCAGTATTCAGTATTTTCAGTATCTATATCATGTTCAGATTATATCATTGCTTATTTGCTTTGTTCAGTTATATATTTATTTCAGCTTTACTCTATCCTACATGCTCAGTACCTTTCAAGTACTGACGCATACGTGCGCTACATCTTCTCGTGATGTAGGTCCAGGTTCTTAGTATCCAGATCACGCTTAGATCGGTTCCCGTTCTCCAGTTCAGTAGAATCAGTGGTGAGTCCTCATTCTCCGAGGACAATAGTCATGAGTTTCTTTTCAGTATTTTAGTCTTTTAGTTTCAGTTTTGCTAGACTTAGCTGGGGCCTGTCCCAGCATTTCTAGTCAGTTAGAGGCTATTTTCAGACATAGTTAGATTCAACTTAGTATTGAGTTAATGTTTTCTTTGTATTAAACTCATCAGTTTTCATTCATCTCAGTTATAGTATCTGGATATTCCCCATCCTTTCCATCTTATTTATGATTTAGCTTCCGCATCAGTTTATTATCTTTAGTATGCTCATGATCATGCCAGCAGGGTTAGCTTAGGATCACTTGTGGTCCTAGGTCTCGTGTCCGCCTCTCGGGGGTAGTCTCGGGGCGTGAAAACTTTCCATAAAAACATACATAATTTCATAAAACATATTCATAGCTTCAAGCTTCTTCATAAATCCATGTAAATTAGGGTTCATAGTCAAAATACATAGATCAATGTATGGGTTGTCACGACCCAGAACGAGTCATGAGTGACACCCTCACGTAACCTCCTAGGTGGGCGAACCAATGAATTCAACCCTAACTTATATTTATCTTTCAACTTACAAAAAACTAACCATAATGCGGAAGCTCAAATCTTATTAATGTAAGAAACACAAATCCACTAAAGTCTATTACATATTATCCCCAAAACCTGAAAGTCATCACATCAAGGACATCTAATCTCCAAATACTAAGTCTAATAGTATCAAGACACCAAAATAAATGAACAAAATAGTTTATGTCCGAAAACTAAGGACATCATGCCATAATCGAGAATATCAAACACGAACTAAAATGCCTAACTCATTCTGGAATCTGATGTGCTGGAGACTGGCTAGAGCTGAAGGTGAGTCGAAGTCGATGGTACACTTGTTGCACTCCACAAAAGAAAACGAACTAAACACAAGTAGGAGTCAGTACAAGGAACATGTACTGAGTAGGTATTATCGGCCAACTCAAAATAGAAACCAATATGCAATAAGTAATAGTATAAAATCAACTTAGCAGGTGGCAAGCAACAAAAAACATGAATGAGTGACAACAACACTAAAGTAAGTACGTAATCAGTCAACAGTATCAAGAACACACATGAGGACTCATGCCTCCAAACCAAGTTATTTTGGGAATTGAGTTCTTTGTGATTGAGTACACTACGTTATATATATATATATATATATATATGTTTTCCTTTAATGTTACCGTGTCGGAATGTCACACCCGATCCAATAATATCATGTCAGCTCGTGACATCCGATCCAATAATATCATGACGGTTCGTGGCATCCGATCCAATATATTGTTAATTTATCATTTATTATCACCAGTTTTCACTTCATTAACAATATTTCATCAAGCTTTTTTTATTCAAGGCATCACTTCGATAGAGAGGGTTCAAGATTATAAATTTTACGATCTCAGGATTTCAGACCAATCACAAACCACACAACCACACAATCAAGTACATAGAGAACTTCGCAATATCACTCAATGCATATCAATCACTATTAATGGTCTATCTATCAAATAGAATAAACCATAACCTACCTCCACCGAAGAACTCAACTCAGACAAGCTACTTCTCCAATGCTTTTCCCTTCTTCAATGCCTCAGATGATTTCCGATCTATCAAGTATGCATACTTCATAAGTAAACGAGTCTATAAATCCCATATTACTATATGTATAGCCTAGATTTAAGAACTAACATCCTAAACTTAAAAGGAAATTCAATTATTTTCCTCCAGTTCCATCGGTCCAGCTACAAAACAAGACAACATAACCTTAACTTATTTTCCATTAATGCTCACGTGAGTATGGAGAGGAATAGCCATGTCAATTCAATCTTTACTTAGAAAAGATGTGTGACCCATCTTACCATGATTTCTAAGGTAAGTTTCCTCACTCATTTAACATAACCTCACTGGAAATTAACCCATTAATGGGAGACAAATTTGTCTCCAACCCAACACCACTATCCATCCTATATTCCTATCCAACCTTAATTATATAACAATAATTATCACCCCTACTATTAATACCTCAACTTCAATCTAATAGTCAATTACCTATCTCAATATATCAAGATATTTTAACATTCCAATTCTTTACATCATTAAGGGTTGACCTAACTTTTCTCTCAACGTTCATCTACCAGCAAATACTATACATATGCACACTTCACTTTATAATATAATAATAATAATAAAAAAAAAATAAAAAAATCAGGACTTTGATTCATGAATGCAGTGAATAAAATTAAGTATTTTGCACCTAACTAACAAAACAAATCAACTAGAACCTATATTATCATATGCTTAAACCATGGACTTCACTTACTGCTACTCAATGTTCACGTGAGTACATAACGAATAAGTCATCTGTCTCTTTCTTTTTAATTAACTTACTTATAATAATACTTTAACTCCTCAACCAATTATTAAACTAATTACACCGCTACATCAACCATACTCAATTCAATAGCCTTTAAAAGTGTTACATACATGAATCAGTAAAGCATACGCATATCCTCAATATAACTAAAAAGGGTTAAAGTTAAAGGTCACCTGAAGTTTCTTTCTCGAATTCGCTTGAAATCGTGCGGCTCCTTCTTATTTTATTTTTCATTCTCTTCTACAGATTATTTATTACCCTAATTGTTATATGTAACTAATTATAAAAGTGGATCACTACTAATTTTAATGTTATCTTCTTTACCGCCAACTAAATTAATTATTAAAACTGCACCACTAACTTCATAATTGTAGTTACGAATAGTCCAAAATACTTATTTAAATCTATCAAAAGAGTCTTTTAAGAAATAAAAAGCTCTAGTACTCAAAACGACCAAATGGGTCGTTACATGGGTTCACATGGAATTGGTTGAAAAGCATGTAATTAAATCCAAGTCATCAAAATAATATCATAATAAAGCAATCGAATCCATTCAAATAGAACCCATCAGGAATTGAGTGAAAATCTAATCAAATCGTGAGAATTTGAATTGAAGAAACTTTGGGGACTCAATGGGTGAATTGAACCCATTTATGAACTCCTTAAATACCTTGATTGGTGCCCTAAGCAATGATGACGAAAGGAAACTTGAACTTGAACAACCTTAGCTTCTTCTTCTTCCTTGATCTAGAGAGATGATTTTTGGAGAGGATGAATTTGGTCAAGTTTAGGGATTTAGGAGAATGAATTGAATTGGGTTATTTTGGGGGGTAAAAGTGCTTATATAGGGCCTAGGGTAGAAGGTAAAACGACATAGTATTGAGTTAAAATAATTGGAAAAAGACTCATATGGCCCTTACTTAGAACTGCTGAAATGCCTCTCTGGAAGGGCTTCACGGGCCGTCTAGATCATGATGGCCCTTCAAATGGGTCATGAAGATGCCCTGCCCGACATGGCTTCACTAAAATGAACATAACTTTTTACTTTGGGCTCGGAATTAGGCAAACTTGGTGGCGTTGGAAAGAAGACTCAAAGACCTTTAATTTGATTGGTCATGGACCACCTAATTCATTTTGTGCTGAAAGATATGGTTGTTTGAAGTTGACCCAAAATCCTAAGTCTGATAAGTCTCCTTCACGGTCCGTATGAAGCTTCACGGACTGTTTAGACGTACGTCATCCTTAACAGTGGCTTGGGGTGAAACCCTTTTTTAATGTTTGATTAGAAATCAATAGTCAGATGTTGTATTAGAGTACAAAACAAATACTTTTTTCCTATTTTTTCTACAGATTTTTAAAATTCTTTTTACATAAACCCACGTACTTATTGTATTAGAGTACAAAACAAATATTTTTTTCCTATTTTTTACATGTACATATATATATATATATATATATATATTTTTTTTATATAAACCCACATGAAATTATCCCAAAAATAAACTGTGGATATTGAGTTTCAAACCCACGACCAATGGAGGCCAAACAATTTTACTCGGTGGACAGATACCACTGGACCAATCGTTTCATTGTGCTTGTGGGTTCGCAGGAAACATATTTATACATTTTATTTCATATTTTTATACAAATATAGGGTCTACAGAAAAGTTAGTGGGTTCGGCCGAACCCCCTTCCGAAACAGTAGCTTCGCCCCTGGTCCCCTACACGACCTGCCTAGGGCTCCGTGGAGGGTCCATGGTCCATTTTGGGTTCTTGACTTGTCCGTTTGACGCCTTTCTAGCTTTTTTCGAATCTGAGGTGTTACACATCAAAATTAGCAGACCAAAAATACAACGCAAAAACATGTCAAATCCTAATGCAAACTTGGATAGCTAATTATTTTATTTTACTTATTACAATGTAGCAACATTGATTGGCTTGACCTTACTTGTACAAGATCTGTTCTATAGGCTTGTATCATGGATGAATTGCAATCATGGAATCAACGTGTGATTAACAGAGTCCATGGCCTTTCAAGGGTCATGGAGCGATAAAGGACCGTTCTAGACTATCCTTCATTTTTTTTGGCTCACAACACCGATTATAACTAAGCAAACAAACATATATTTTTTCAACTCAATCAGAAGCTAATAAACATATGAGTTATCATGGAACTGGTTACACCATTTTACGTCTACCATATAATCAGGATGCTACGTCTCCTTATACCTTGAAACATGACAGTTCATTTCTTCTCGATGTGCAATACTTTAATTTATGTGACACTTTTCTTTTTAATCTATCTAAACATAATAAAATATTTCTATATTCTAAAACAATTAATCTTTAAAAATTGCCTATTTTAGTAGGAATTTAAGGTCCTCAATCATGCCATTTTATGTATCATGTGTAAAGAATCTAGCAAATAAATACAATGCATTTTGATAGTTTGACGAATATTTATTTTAGTAGTAAACTAACAGGGAACATAAGTAGCACAAAAGGTGACTGTAAGCTGAAATTCTATTAAATCAATCAAAATTATGAATAACAATGTTATGAAGATCAAATGACTAATAATCCTACTATTTCGTAATTCAAATGAACTGTTCTTCTAATAATGTTTGAATTTTGATTATTAGATCTAACATATGCAATGATTTTACTTGATAGACTAAGGTGGCGGTTGTTGCAACTGTCAGTATACAGTCAAATGCAGTAACTTCACAAGTGATAGATGGTGATAATAGTGTGTACGTTGTCTTAGCCCTACTTTAAGGAGGTAAAGCGGTTGTTTCCAAAGACTCTCCGCTAAAGTAAAATATATTAAAATGTAGTCTCCGATATATTTACTTATCCCACATCGTCAGGTGAATAAGGCAGAAGAAAAGCAAAGAAATGTTATAAAAAAGGGACCGAGTACAACAAATTAACATACTTAATCAACCGGTTCTATATGGAATCTGGTTGAATTTGAATATTATATTGGCCGCTAGATTTGTAGAATCAAGATGTTCTTTAATAGGGAGTACACGTGTACTCCCTATTGATGAATTTCTTGATTTCTACAAGTCTCACGACCCCTATCAGATCCAAAGTACAACTTTTGGGTGCCTTATTTACAAGCTTATCATTTAAGAATTTCTTAAGCCATACAATTTCTATAGTGTCTACTTCATACATTTTTACCAAATTTCATATGTATCTAATATTTCATAGTTAAACAAACTCTTCTTCTAATAATGTTTGAATTTCAATTGTTAGATTGAACGTGTGCAATTTAATCGATAGACTAAGGTGATGATTGAACCTGTGCAATTTACTCGATAGACTAAAGTGTAACACCCTGAATTTAGAGAAGGGAAAATATTCACTTCTTAGTCGACTAGGCGATCTACCAATTGACTTGGCGATCCGCCAAGTGGAACCTCCTCGCTTTTTGGCTTGATTCCTGTTGGCCAGCATTCTGTAATTTGAGGTGAGCCAAGTCGGGCTCGCCGTTCCAATCGACGAGTTGCCGAAGTCGACTCCCCCATCACCTAAGTAGACTTAGCCCCCAAGTTGACCTACTATAAAATTAGGCGAGTTAAGGGCTCATTTGGCGAGTCGCCAAGTGTCCTTTGGTGAGCTCCAGTGTGGGAGTCTTCAGTTTTTAAGTTAGGATCTTAAAAGTCTTTTTCGATTTATTTTAATTCAATACTACGTCGTTTTACCCTCATCTAAAGACCTATATAAGTATTCTACTCTCAAATTTCCCCAATTTATGACCCATTCTCTCAAGACTCTAAAAGAAAAACCAAATCTCCTCTCCAAAATATTTCTCTCTAGAAACTTGAAGAAGAAGAAGAAGGAGATTCAAGCTAGGGTTCAAGAGCAAGCTTACCTACTTCAATTTCTTTGGGCTTTGATAGTAAGGTATGATAGTTTTCATCCATGGATTCATTTCATCCATGGAGTTCCCGAATTCATCAATTTCAAAGATTAGAATTTCCCAATTAAGTTATGGTTTTCATCAATTATCATTGGTTCTCTAAATTGTTGATTTAAATGATTGAATTATGATCTCCTATGGAATTGATGAATTACAATGCTTTTATGATGAATTCCCCCATGAACCCATGTGATCCCTATATTTGCAAGTTATGAATTATATTTTGTGGGATTTTGATCTTCAAGGAAGACGTTTATGAAATTAAGCATGTATTACAAGTTTTAGATGAATTTATGACGAAATCCATATTTAACCCATGTTTTCTAAGAGTTGATGATTGAAATTGGGCTTTGACCTCAAGGAGGTGAATTATGGACTTATGCATTGTTTATGAAATCTATGCAAATGTTTTAAGGATGCTTTGAGAGTAAAGTACCAATGATGATGTTGTTGTAACGTTGAAAGGACATTATCATAAACACATAACTAGCATGATGTGAAAGGTATTCTCACATAGTAAGGATTCTTAGGTTGAAAGGCTTTCTCACCTAATTGAATCAAAGATTAAAAGTGATCATGGATGGTGAAAGGTTTTCTCACGCATGGTCTAAGGAGCTAGCTTAATGAACTAGCTTGGTTTGGTTGTCCAAGGGGCACCTTTCCATGATTAATGAAGTCAAGTAAGAAATGACTATTCTGTGGTAATTTATGCATAGCACCGAGTGGATATTGAAATGAGGTGGAAGCTTCACGTCAGCAGAGTCCGGGGTTTCCAAAGTAATCTCATGAGATGGAAGCCCTCACGTCAATAGAGTTCGGGTTTCTAGTAGCAATTTTCTCATCCCATAACTTTGTGCCCACTTAGGTTTATTAGCTAGTGGATCCACTTAAGCTATATGTTCATGGTTCTCAGTGTGGGTAACACCGGGGGATCATGATATTGCTCACATGGTCACTTGTCGGTTAAGGTTATTTCCCCACAAGTAATAATGATCTAAGGTTACTCAAGGAGTATCTTATTTGATGTTCAAAGGCTTAAAGATGAAGTTAGCTTGCATTGACCATGATTTATGACTTATGTTTTACAACCCTTCATATGATGTTTTACTTGCTCAAATGCATGTCATGAAATGAAATGTCCTTTTTAGCATGATTTTAAATGTTTTATGCATGGCTATCATACTTGGTACATTGTTTTATACTAACGCATACTCTTGCCTACATTTTTCCCAAATGTAGGGTTCGATGTTCAAGGTGGTCAGTTTCGTGGCTAGTTGGTGACTTGATTGATTCCCGAGCTTTGGTGAGTCCTCATGCTTCGAGGACGGAGGTATTGTTTTAGTTTCTTTCATGTATTTCCCTTTTGAACATGATGTATGGGCTAGGCCCAATTTTATACTATTGTATTTGATGGCTATAATGAGACAAGTGTATTAGACTTCCGCTTTGCTTTTATAAAAATATTTTGGACTTGGACTAGTTTTACTCTTATTTTTCTAATTCTTATGTTATGAGGACTAAGTGGCTTATATGAAGTCCTTCGGGGTTCTATACGCCATGTTACACCTAGGGGGTACCCCTGGGTCGTGACAAACTTGGTATCAGAGCACAAGGTTTAGAATGGTCCTAGGATGTCTCATAAGCCACGTCTAGTAGAGTCTTGGTCATGAGTGTGAATCATGCCATATTTATGAATGACATGCTACAAGATGATTAGAAAACTCAATTTTTTTCATTACTCTTAAGTCTTGCGATAAAGTTTAACTCTATAAGGTCTCTCTACTAATCTTTATCATATGTTCTACATGATATGACTACTAGAAGAGCTTATGCTACAAGGAATGTGAGAGAGAATGAGGAACAAGAAACTCCTCCCCAAGATCTTCAAGTTTTGGTCGATCCTTTTGCCGAACAAGTGTCAAATGCAGAGTTTGGCGGATTTTTGAGTATTGGCCCAAGCTATGATGGCCCAAGCAAATAGGGAGGTAGTAGTTCCCGTGAACCCTAATGTGAATTCAACGACTTCAAGAGTGAGGGACTTCAAAATAATGAACCCTCCGGAGTTTTATGGTTCCAAAGTTGAGGAAGATCCTTAATAGTTTATCGATGAGGTCTATAAGGTGTTCATGATCATGGGAGTTACACCATTGCAAAAGGCGGAGTTGGCCGCTTATCAATTGAAAGGTGTGGCTCAAGTGTGGTATAACCAATGGAAAGAAGAAAGATCAAAAAATGCGGGTCCTCTTGATTGGGAGAAGTTTAAGGCCGCGTTTCTTGATAGGTTCTTTCCCCTTGAGATGAGGGAAGCCAATGTGCTATGTTTATTAACCTTCGACAAGGAAATTTGAGTGTGAGTGAGTATGCTCAAAAGTTTACTCAATTATCTAAGTATGCTCTATCAATGGTTGCGCATTCAAAGGCTAAGATGAGTATGTTTGTATCGGGTGTGTCTGAAATGGTGGTTAAAGAGTGCTGAACCACAATGCTCATTCATGATATGGACATCTCTCGTCTCAGGGTACATGAACAACAAATTGAAGAGGAGAAACGTAAGTAAAGGTCTAGGGAGGCAAAAGGGTTAAGACTGATGATAGTACTCTAACACGAGGTCTGATGGACAAGGTCATCCAAGATTCCGATAAAGGTTTTTCGATCAAGGTTCCTCGAATGCTCCTCTAAAGTTTAATTAAGATAGGTGTCTAACCCTAAGCCTCAAAGAGGTAATGGTAGTGGATCTCCATTTCCCCTAGGCCTAATTGTACGAAATGTGGAAATAAGCATGATAGTAAGTGCCTAGCTGGCACAGATGGTCGTTTTAGTTGTGGTAAGAGTGGTCACAAAATGAGGGATTTCCCGATGCTTAGGGCTAAAGGAAGAGAGGGCAAGAAAGCTACTCCTAGTGGTTCGGGTTCCAATGCTCCTAAGCAAAACCGCTTCTATGCTCTTCAAATTAGAGGTGAACAAGAGGGTTCTCCGGATGTGGTTACCGGTATGTTAAGAGTTTTCCAACTTGATGTTTATGCTTTACTTGATTCCGGTGCTACCTTGTCTTTTGTGACGCCATATGTGGATATGAGGTTTGATGTGTTCCCCGATATGTTGTTAGAACCTTTTTTTGTCTCTAATCATGTTGGTGATTCTATTGTGGAAAAAAGGTTTATAGAAAGTGTCTTGTTTCCTTGTCCTATAGAATTACTCTTGTTGACTTGGTAGAGCTTGATATGTTAGACTTTGATGTTATCTTGGGTATGGATTGACTGCACTTTTGTTATGCTTCTATTGATTGTAGAACTCGTGTAGCCAAGTTTCAATTCCCGAATGAGCCTATCCTAGAGTGGAAGGGGGGAAATTCTATGCATAAGGGTCAATTTGTGTCTTACCTTAAAGCTAGAAAGATGATTTCAAAAGGTTGTTTTAACCATCTAGTTAGGGTGAGGGATGTAGATTTCGAAACCCCTTCTCTTGAGTCGGTCTCCATTGTAAATGAGTTTTCGGAAGTGTTCCCGAACGACTTGCCTGGTATTTCTCCCGAGCGGGAAATAGACTTCGGTATTGACCTTATCCCAGATACACAACCTATCTCTATTCCTCTTTATCGAATGGCTCCGACATAACTTAAGAACAGTTGAAGGATTTGTTGGATAAGGGTTTCATCCGATCGAGTATCTCTATATGGGGTGCTCCAATTTTGTTTGTTAGAAAGAAAGATGGGTTTCTTCGGATGTGTATTGACTATCGTTAGTTGAATAAGGTGACCATTAAGAATAAGTATCATCTCCCAAGGATAGATGATTTATTTGACCAACTTCAAGGGGCTAGTTATTTCTCTAAGATTGATCTTTCATCGGGTTATCACCAATTGAGGGTGAAAGATGATGACATTGCAAAGACGACTTTTTAAACTCGGTATAGTCACTATGAGTTTCTAATCATGTCTTTTGGGTCGACTAACGCTCCGGCGACGTTTATGGACTTAATGAATAGGGTGTTTAGACAATATCTTGACATATTTGTGATTGTGTTCATCTATGATATTTTTATCTATTCAAGAAGTGAGAATGAGCATATTGATCATTTGAGGATCGTATTGCAAATCCTTAAGGACCAACAACTATTTTCAAAGTTTAGCAAATGTGAATTTTCGTTAGTCATATTGTCGCAAGCAAAGGTATTGAGGTAGATCCTAAGAAGACGGATGCGGTCAAGAGTTGGTCTAGACCTCTAACTCCTTTGGATATTAGAAGTTTTTTGGGTTTGGCCGGTTACTATAGAAGGTTTGTTGAAGGTTCCTCTTCAATTGCCTCTCCTTTGACGACTTTGACTCAAAAGAAGGCTACGTTCATATGGTCGGAAGCATGTGAGAAAAGTTTTCAAGAGTTGAAAGATAGACTTACTTCTGCTCCTGTGTTGACCTTACCAGAAGGAACAAATGGTTTTGTGGTTTATTGTGATGCCTCGAGAATAGGGCTAGGGTGTGTGCTAGTGCAAAATGGGAAAGTCATTGCCTATGCCTCAAGGCAACTTAAAATCCATGCGAAGAATTATCCGAATTACGACCTTGAGTTAGCGGCGGTCGTATTTGCCTTAAAGATTTAGAGACACTATTTGTACGGAGTTCATGTTGATATGTTTACCGACCGCAAGAGTTTGCAATATGTGTTTAATCAAAAGGATTTGAATCTTCGCCAAAGAAGGTGGCTTCAGTTATTGAAAGATTATGACATGAGTGTTCTTTATCACCCCGGTACAGCTAAGGTGGTAGCAGATGCTCTTAGTCGGTTATCTATGGGTAGTGTTGCTCATATTGAAGATGAAAAGAAAAAGTTGGTTCGAGATGTTCATAGATTGGCTCGATTGGGTGTTCAATTAGTAGACTCCACCAAAGGTGGTATTATTGTTCACAATGGTTCCTAATCGTCTTTTGTGGCGGGTGTGAAAGCCAAGCAAGGTCTTGATCCAATTTTGGTAGAATTGAAAGAGGTGGTGCTTAAGATATCCATTGAGGCTTTCTCCCAAGGGGAGATGGGCTACTTAGATACCAATGTCATTATGTTTTGAATGTTGATGACTTGAGGGAACATATCTTGACAGAAGCCCATAGTTCGTGGTATTCTATTCACCCGGGAGCTACCAAGATGTATCGTGATTTACGAGAGGTCTATTGGTGAATGGGATGAAGTGAGATATTATGGGATTTGTGGCTAAGTGTCCTAATTGTCAACGAGTGAAAGTTGAGCATCAAAGACCGAGAGGTTTGTCCCAAGATATTAGCATTCCTACTTGGAAGTGGGAAGACTTGAATATGGATTTTATTGTTGGTTATCCTCGCACCTGGTGACAACATGACTCTATTTGGGTTATAGTAGATCGGATGACAAAATCGGCTCATTTCCTTCCCGTCAAGGTTTCTTATTCGGCGGAGGACTATGCCAAGTTGTATTTGAGAGAAATGGTAAAGTTCCATCGAGTGCCTTTGTCTATTATTTTCGATCGTGGTGCCCAACTCACTTCTCAATTTTGGAAGTCATTCCAAAAGGGTCTTGGCACTATGGTTAAGCTTAGCACGACTTTTCATCCCCAAACTGATGGGAAAGCATAGCGTACTATCCAAACTTTGGAAGATATGTTAAGGGCTTGTGTGATTGATTTTAAGGGTAATTGGGATGACCATTTGCCATTGATTGAGTTTGCCTATAACAATAGCTATCACTCAAGTATCGATATGGCTCTATTTGAGGCCTTGTATGGTAGGAGGTGTAGATCTCTCATTGGTTGGTTTGAGGTGGGTGAAGTTGCCCTAATAGGTCCCGAATTGGTTCATAAATCCATTGAGAAAGTTTGACTCATTAGAGAGAGGTTGAGAACGGCTCAAAGTCGGCAAAAGTCTTATACCGATGTGAGGAGAAGGGATTTAGAATTTGAGGCTAACGATTAGGTCTATTTGAAAATCTCACTCAAGAAGGGTGTGATGAGATTTGGTAAGAAGGGGAAGCTTAGTCCCCGGTATGTAGGCCCATACCAAATTTTGAGATGTGTTGGTAAGGTTGCCTATGAATTAGATTTGCCAAGTGAGACGGCATCAATGCATCCAGTTTTCCATGTCTATATGCTTAAGAAGTGTGTTGGAGATCCGACATCCATAGTTTCCCTAGAAGGGTTGGTAGTTGATGAAAGTCTTTCTTATGAGGAAGATCCAGTAGAGATTCTAGACCGGTAAGTCAAGAAATTAAGAAACAAGGAAATGTTGACACCCAATTTTGACCCTCCCCAATATAAATTAATTACCGAGCTTCCTAAATTCTAAACGATTTGAAATAATTGGCTTTATAAAATTCAAAATAATTTTCAAGTTATTTTGAGTAGTTTTGTCATTTTTATAAATTTTAAAATGATAAATATGATATCTTATATATAATTATGTGTCTAATTAGTATATTTTATGAATGTTCGAAAATTGTCTCAAAACGATTTTAGTTTTATTTAAATATTTGGCTATTTGGTTTAAA